>JAODGE020019602.1:0-19605 GCA_027574965.2 Ecitophya simulans
ATGCGAAATGTTTGCGTCCGGACATCGAATACAAAACGCTGAGCATCACCTTCCAAACGTCGTGCAAGGAAGTGGTGCAGACGCTGCTGTCGAAGTACAAGATGAAGCATCGCGATCCGAAGCTGTTTTATTTAAGTATGGAAGTCACGGTGAGGAAGGCCGGGGTGCGCACGCATCTGCCGCTGGACGACGAAGCTCGCCCCGCCGTCCTTCAGAGCTGCCATCCGAAGGGCGACTCGAAGTAGGTGTTCCTTCAAACAGCGCAATCGTCGCGAGAATGTTGCCCTAATTGTTGCCTTCTTTGATTCGAGGTTTTCGTTGCAAACGCGTCGCGGAGGTCTCGTCAAGGTGCACGATTCGGCGCTGAACGCAAACTCTCAGTACAAGTCGCTCCTCATCAGCGCGCGCACGACCGTCGACGAACTGATCGCCCTGCTGCTGCAGTGCTCGAACAGCAAGGAACGCGTCGAACAGTTTTCCCTCTACGAGGTGTGCCCGGACAAGGAGCAGCAACGCAAGCTGCACCCCGACGACCGGCCGCTGCAGGTGCAGGCCGTCTGGCTGCCCCAGCACAAGTCGCACTTCCTCATCCGGCGCAATCACGACTACGTGCCGCTCTCCAGGAGGAAGTTCTACTGCGTGCCGGGAATGCCGCCGCTGCCGCAGGGGCAGAAGATCACGCAGAGCACGGCCAGCATGCAGCTGTCGAAAAGTCACACCTCGCTGATGTGCATCAAGAAAGACGAGAAGACGCACATCGCGGCGCACAACAACAATAACAACAACAACGTCCAGAAGAACATCAACAATAACTCTAGTAATGTTAACATGAACAACAACCACAACCACACGAGCACGACGCAGATCAACCGCGTCCTGTCCGCGAGTCCTTCCTACGCCGACTATGAAAACTATTTCTACATTTAAAGATTCGCATGATTCCGTCATTCTGACAGAATTCGGAAATTTACCAAACCGAGCGGAACAAACCAAAGAGTTAACGTAACTAGCTCGATTGTCGAAGCGTCGTTTCCGAGCAGATTGATGTCGCGTGGGCTATGTTGTTGTAATTTGTACATTATTGTTTTATAATTTGTAATTATTTACTGTGGTAAGACTAGGTTTATCTTCTTCGATTTTAATTGTACGCGTACTCGTTCGAGGTACTTGTAAAATTGTCCAAAGACTAATTTCATAAGGTTTTGTAATATTTGTATTTTATGTATTATCTATATATAGTATATATACTATATATGCTATATATACTATATATACTATATATACTATATATCCGATAGTCAATTGTTGTTGTGTGCAATGTTTAATTGTTGTAATCGTCTCGGCGCGTTTCTAACTTGAAAATTAATATTGTAAACCCGTTATGTACGGTATGTGTAAATTATTTATGTGTATACCAAAGATAAATGCATTTTTTGTAAATATTGACTAATTGAATTGGTCTTTATTCGTAGCACAGCCAACAGTATAATATCAATAATAATGTTAATGTATTGCACAATATTTCAGTTGTATGGTCAGGGTAGTTTGATGTAATTTGATGAGTTAATGTCCTTAGTTAGTAGTTGTTCATTCATACAATAGAGCGTACATAGGTTATAAATGTCGATAGAGAGCGCCCGTCACGTTTGCTGCATTTTAAAATGTGGTATGTGTCGGCGTATTGGCTGCACAGTGTGCAACGACATTCATCGGCAGGTTGGTGGTAGTGCGGTGCTACACATATTAGATGCTGATGTCCATGGTAAGTATTGCAGTTAATTATGTGGCGATCTCGTTGGTGAGAATTCTTCCATGTTTGCATACAGAAGGCTAAGCCGTCCGTGTAATTGTTCACTACAAACGCCATGTTCTTTTCCTCTACTGCTTTCTTATAGCACTCCTCCACCTCTTGTGATATTCCGCTGAACTTGCCTAGGATGTCTTCACCCATTGTTTCTGTCCCGGCAAGGTGGAAGGTAAATGTGTTCGACGCATTCCTTGGACGCCCAAGTACTTCTTTAAGGTATCTCGCCTTTATTTTATCTAGCGACATTAGATGGCTTGCATTCATTAGCGGAGTTAATGGTTGTAAACAATAAGTGATCGACGGCCCGAATACAATGTCGAAAACAACAAAACTCTTCAACCCCGTCGTTTTCTGATTAAAATGTTGCCATATTTGTTGATTATATATTGGATTTTTAATAAAGAATAAAATGTTCAATACTTATTACTCCACAAAATACAATCAATTTTTTACCGGAATTTTTTTATTTCTATTTTGAATTTAGAAAAAAAAAACGGAGACGACAATACGACAAATTGCTTCTCATCTTTTTTTATTGTACAAGAAAGAAAAATGTAGACGCTCATTACTTATTACTCATTTCAATATTAGTGCAAAAAATATATATTTAAATAGATTTATTTATAGCATAAGTTTTAAACAACAAACAACTTCAGATCGCTTATTTACATTCGCTTACAAAACTCGCTTCCCGTCTATTTCCAGCAAATGCAATCCTAATTACATTCAATTTACATCAAACGTATGCGNCAAAACGCACAATAACATACTTAAAAACATCCCGAATTTTAATATATTTCTCAAGTTTGTCTGCGAGAAAATGGCAAGAAGACTGAGCACATTCGCAGAATCCGTCGTTCACATGACCCAAAAGTGCGATGTCTATCTACGGGACGAAATCCGGCAGCCGGACCGTCGATTAGTTCGACTCCGATCTAGATATGCGCGTCGTCACACGAGCGTCCAATTTTTCAATTGCCCGAGTAATTTCGAAGATAAGGTGGTAATTGCCGCATATACAAAGTGTACGCACGCCGCGAAAAATCCCAGATCCACTCGAAAAGCCCCAAACGTTCGAAAGCAAAAGTATTCAACCGAGTCGTCCCAATTAGACGTGCGAGATCTCGTCGCAATAACACGCGTCGCAGGATTCCGCCGACCAATATCTTTCCGGCACGCGCCGTTCGCGTAGCACTCTCGATTCGTGAATTATTAATCATATTAGAATTTTTACCCGCCGCTTCTAGGTCCGATCTAAACTTGGGCCAGTGCCATTAGATTCGTGCACGCGTCTTGTTCGTGCCAGCGCGCGTCCGACAAAGTCGCACAAATCACCAATCAATGCCCAATTATGAAGCAGTAAAAAACTACTACAAAGCACAAGCCGAGCCTAACGATCCGTCAGAATGTTCGAACAAGAAGAGAGATACTTCGACACCTTCGACTACGTCGTCTTCGCCGCCATGCTGCTAATCTCGGCGTGGGTCGGCGTCTACTTCGCCTTCTTCGCCAAAGTGAAGCAGAACACGACCGCCGAGTATCTGATGGGCAGCAAGACGATGGGCATCTTTCCGATATCCATGTCGCTGATCGCAAGGTAAATCAACACAACGTATCGAGCAACTCCTTCTCGAGCACCTTCGTCTTCATCTTCTTGATGCACCTCCTTCTGTACTCGTCGAGCTCGTCGTGCATGTTGTTCGCGTACCGAAACTTGCGCTTGCGACCGTCCAGCTTGTCCTGGTACTTGATGACCTTCATCTCGACCTTGCGCAAGTCCTCGACGCGCAGCCGCACCACTCGCTCCGACTCGGCAACGCTTTCGCGCTTCTTCAGCTCCTCGGCGTACTTGCGATCCAGCTCGAGCTCGTGCAGGCGCGCCGTCGACATCGCCTGCGTCTTGACCACCTCCGGACTTTGCGTCTCCCACTTCGACGGCACAATGTTCACCCGATGTCTCGTCTCCGTCACCACTTCCGTTTCGCGCGGCTTCTCGGCGTCAATCTTGATGATAATCTCGACTTTGTTGTCAATCTTGTACGTGGGCGCGACCAAATATTGCTCCGCGTCCGGCGATTGCTTGTCGCTTGTCGCGCTCGCCTCTTCGCTCTCGTCGATGACGATTTCCAACCGCTGCAGCAGCTCGTACGAGAACGTCTTCCACACCAACCAGACGCTCAGCACGTTCATGACTTTCTTCGTGAGCATCGTCGAATAATGCTGCTCCTTCTGCCTGTTGTATTGCTTCAGCGTCAGGCTGATCGCCTTGAAGACGTGCACGATTTTCTCCTTGAACAGCTTGTGGAACAAGTTGTGAAACTGTTGAATCCTCGCGTTGTACAGAATGTCCGAAATCAGATACAAGCGTGCGATCTGTTTCGCCCCGCGACGTTTGTCGATCTGCTCGCCCTCGTCCGTCGGCGTGTCGAAGGACTCGACGATGACGTTCACAATGTCACAAGCCGCCGGCATTCTGCTCATGCAAAACAGCATGGCGGCACGCACGTCGCCCTTCTTCGGCGTCAGTCGCTGAATCAGCTTGATCAGCGCGTCGTACTCCGAGTCCAGCAGGCGCTTGCCCTGCATCACCGCCTCGATGTCGGACATCTTGACGTCCATGCCCTTGGTGAAGTCGTGCACGACGGGCGGCAGCCATATCGAGCCGCCCCGAAACATCCGGAACGGCTTCGGGCTCCAGTCGTTCGGCGGCTCGCCGTGCAGCACCGAATACAACTTCCAGCGATAGTAAACGTGCACCGGCGACCGGTTGTCGAACAGGAAGTCGAACAGCGCGTTGTTGTACTCGCGCTGCATGATCATCGCCTCGACCAGCGGCCCGCCTCGGACGACGAACTCGACGGTGCGATGCACCGCGAAGAGCACCTTCCTGTCCATGGGGATCGTGACTCGGACGTAGGTCTCGCGCAAGTCGACGTCCTGCAGGTGCTTCGCGGCGTGGCCCGCGTTGGGCACTTGCGCGTTGAACGGCAAACCGCTGGGCGGGGGCGGCGCCAGCTTCTTGACCAACTCCGGCGAGATGTAGACGGGATGCAGCGGTATCTCGACGGGTTTGCCCCAAGCTATCTTCATGTCCGTGCGACGGCTGAGCGCGTAGTACGCGCGCCTGCAATCCTGACGGCTCATGAAAGCGACGAAACCGATGTGAGCGCACGGCTTACAGCGATCGACGATCCTCGGCCACATCACCTTCACGCTGGCCAACGGACCGAACACGCCGAATATCTGCATGAGGTCCTGCTCGCTCAAGGACTCGTCCAGGTTGGATATGTACAGGTTGGTCGTGTGCTCGGCCAGGCCCAGGTTGATCTCCTTCATGCTTCGGGTGGTCTGGGCCGGCAGGGAAGTGGCAACCGGGGACACGGAGATCGTGGACGTCGCCAATATCTTCAGCGTTTTCTCGACTTGATGGTGGCGCTGTTCGAGCTCCTCCTTCAGCTCCTGGATGTTCGACTTCAGTTTGCTCGTCGCTTTCAACTTCTCCCCCTTCACCAACCTCGCGCATTCCAGGGCTTTCTGCGTCACGTCGCTGCATTTGAAGATCGGAACGGGCGCGTAGATCTTTCCTTCTGTTTCCACGCCGACCTTGTTCGACCCTCCGCCGACGTAGACGCCGGACTGTATGAAGGTCTTCGACATCGGCGCCGAGTTCTGGAAGGCTTCCAGGAACTCCTGGAAGGCGAACGCCGTGTCCTCCTCGTCTCGCTGCTTGCGCTCCAGCAACTTCTTATGCGCCATCTCGTTGCAGCTATATATCGGGCATCAGTATCCTGGGAATGCCGGCGGAGATGTACACGTACGGCACCCAATTCTGGATGATCCTCGCTTCCGAGTTCCTCGTCACCGGGACGATGGCGTTCGCTTATCTGCCGGTGTTTTACAAGTTGCAAATCACTTCCAGCTACGAGGTACAACGTCAAATTATGCGCCTTATTTACCTCTGCCGATGTTCTATTGCTCGATGAATGCTTGCAGTACCTGAACTTACGCTTCAATCAAACAGTGCGACTCTTGGGATCCGTGCTCTTCTTGCTCAAAATGTTACTGTACATTCCGATCGTCATCTACGTGCCGGCGCTGGCGTTCAGTCAAGGTTTGTTGATTCGTTAGTCAATTGTTTTCTTCAAAGGGGACTTGATACAACGCGATTTCTGTCCATTCTAGTGACTGGAATCAATCTGCATCTGATTACGCCGATCGTTTGCGTCGTGTGCATATTTTACACAACGTTGGTGAGTATTTCGCGACGTTTTTAATGTGTCACTTTAATTAGCTACACATGTCAATAGCAATTAGAAAGTCAACAGTTTGAAATTTCTAATTACACAAAAAAAAATGTCCACCGAAATTCGAAAACGTTCGCCTGAATGTTCAGACAGTTCTTCGATCCTGGTCGAAGGAATATCTTCGATGCAAAGCGTGATCAGCCATTCTTTCAATTTCAATGCTCAACGAAATGATAACACGAGTTTATCGTCAAGCGTCAACACAGTGGACGCTCTACAATCTGTGCGATCCGTTCCGTCCCGACTGAACGACGAAGACGACTATTTCATAGCAATCGTCATCGTGTTTTCTGTCATTCTATCGCTGGTAATGCCGTATTTGCTGATAACATCGTCGAAGCTACTGCACGATGGTCCGCTGTTGATCGGCATGATGTCTTTCATCTTACTGGGATCTCTGACGCAGCTAACCACATCCGATATCAGATTCCTGTTGTGTAGTGTCATCCAAGTGATTACAACGTTGAAGTGCTGATGTGTAGTGACGATTTGCCTGGAAACTAACCTAAACGAATAAAAAAATTTCCACCGTTTGGTAACATTCCTATTTATTTCTTGTTTAATTCATTCATATTTATAGGGTGGATTAAAAGCGGTGGTATGGACGGACACGATACAAACTGTCGTGATGTTTGGTGCATTGGTCGTCGTTGTTGCTATGGGCACACTTTCTCTCGGCGGGTTTTCGGAAGTATGGCGGATTAGCGACGAAGGACAACGCCTCGAGTTTTTCAAGTGATCACATTCCAACTCAAAAAACAGCCACAGCGTTAAAGAAAAACGTAAATGTTTCAGTTTTGATTGGGATCCAACAATTCGCCACACCTTCTGGACCGTCGCGATCGGCAATTACTTCTCCTGGTTGGCAAGTTGTTCCATTAATCAAGCCATGGTGCAAAGGTGCCTTGCAATGCCAACGTTGAAGTCGGCGAGGATGTAATGCAATCCAGCACTTTCTCAACATCAGGTCTGAGTGTTTATTTTATTCTAGCACTATCCTAATATTGGTGATTGGCATAACATCGCTTGTCTCGATGTGTTGCTACATGGGACTCCTGATTTACGCGTCGTACCACGACTGCGATCCTGTGACAAGGGGTGCCATCAGTAAATCCGATCAATTGTTGCCCTATTTTGTGATGAAGATTGCGGCGAGCGTGCCAGGCCTACCTGGACTGTTCGTTAGCGGTGTCTTCAGCGCAGCATTGAGGTAAACGCTGAGCTAAGCTCACAAGGAGATGTTAAGGTCGAATTATTAAATTGATTGAAATTTTTTATACGGACTACTAGAACCATTTAAATGAATCCTTTCTTACATCTTGTGCAATTGTGCCTTAGTTTTGTTGAAAAAAAAAGTTATTTGTAACTTATGTGGACAACTCATCAATCTTTCTTTGCTACCTTTAAGCAAATCAGTTCACTAGCCAAACCATACGGAGTGCATCCATTTTATCTGGTTGTCGCCTGTTTAATACTTACCACAAAAGTTTTTTGTTTTTACGATTTTTTTCGATTTTGTCAATTTTTTCTTTATTGTTCTTTGTGGGTTGCCCAATTATCTCGTGCACTGGTCCCAATACTATAAAAAATTGGCGCAATTGTACAAGATGCCAAAAGGAACTCATTTAAATAGTTTTAAGTAGTTAATAGCCCGTTAAAAAATTTTTAACCAAATTGGTGACCCGATGACCGTATCAACAGTCACCTTGTCAGATGTTTGTAACAAAATAACATGCCGCATGATGTTTAGCTCAATGTCCACCGGTTTGAATTCAATGACGGGCGTGATCTTCGAGGACTTGATCAAACCCAACATTAGAAAACCGCTCACCGAAGGACGCGCGAGTTTTCTAATGAAAGTGATCGTCGTTGTCGTGGGCAGCGTGTGCGTGGGTTTGGTATTTCTGGTCGAGAAGATGGGGGCGCTGATTCAAGCCAGCGGAAGCATGGCCGCCATTACGGCTGGCCCGCTGTTGGGCATTTTTACGTTGGGCATGTTTGTACCTTTCGCCAATCCGACCGTGAGTACCTAATTTAAGCTTACGGGAGAAAATTGACCGCGTTTACAACCCAAGGGCGCTTTGACTGGAGGCGTCGTTTCCGGCTCGCTAATTGGTTGGATCTCGATCGGCACGCAGCTGAAGATCGCCGCCAAGGAGATAGTTTTCCAGCAAAAACCGGCCGTCGTCACCGGTTGCAACGCCGACTGGTTGGCGGAGTTCGCGTCCGTGACCATCGCGCGTTCGCCGGTTTTACCGCCGACGCCCGAGCCGGCGTTCTTCCTCTACCGTTTGTCCTACATGTATTACTCGGCTCTCGGCACCCTCGTGGCGATTGCCGTCGGCGCGCTTGTCAGCTATCTGACGGGAGGCAACGGAAACAGGACGATACACAAGGACCTGTTCTCGCCGGCGATTCACGGCTTGATCAGGGACGAACCGGAAATGGCGACGCCACCGCCGATCGTCATCGAGCAGCGGCAGCCGACCGCCAGCTTCAGGAAGTTGCCGAATCATCTCAAACTCCATCGACTCTCCAACGTATTTAATTGATATCTCTTTGTCAGTGCGAGGCGCAGGAGTTTTATTGCAACACGCATACGAGCTAAATATCACCTGTAAGTTAATAACAGTGACAGTGTTTGTTTGTACCAACGATGTGATCTACTTTGCATAACAAGTCGCAAGAGTTACAATTCTTCCTTACTTAACGTTCGGGCGGACTCGGGCGTGACGATCACCTCTTCGGACGACGCTAGGAAACGCTTTGGTCGCTTGGCTTTCTTTCCGGGATCTGCGTCCGTTAGGCTAATGCGCGATATCACTTTGGCTGCCTCCCTGCTTTGAAACAATGGTCTTGACCTGGGTTAAACAGGTTTTGAGTAACGTACCTGTTCAGGTTAGCTTGTAAAGTGACCTCTCGTGGTTTTTCGAAGTCACACTCGAGATTAAACGCTGCGTCGCCTGGCATTATCAACTCTTTGTCGTGTTGCAGGACCAAAACGTTGAAGTAGACTTTGCCCTTTTGCTTTGTCTGGCATTTGTCGAGACCGAAAGACATGTTGAACGAACGTCTTTCTCGCGATGCTTCTGAATATGGAGCGCGTATTAAAACATTCGTTTCCGTGATCATCAAGTTATTAACATACCGGCATCAAGGAAACAAGATGAATCCTTGTCGTGGAAACTGCCACGCGTATAAATGACGCCATCGAAGTCTTCGTCCGTTTCCAGCTTGATGTGCATCGAATTCGAGCCGCATTTTAATACGACACTCTTGTAACCGCCGTCTGCCAGGCCTATTTTCATGTCTTCTCCCAAATCGGACTCAAATATTTCTACAACATGAGAAATTGATTGAATATTTTTAGTTTGATCGTAGAAATATACGAAATCGTAACATATTCTTACCATCTGCACACGTCGATGAGACACACCACAAATATATTATGAAACTCAGTGTTTTCTTCATTTTTAAGTATAGCGTATCAAACAAACTTCAAAAATAATGCAATTCAACTTAAAATAGTTCTTAATTTGGCACGCATAATAGAAGTGACTTTTTAATGAAAATGTCGGTGAGGACAACGCAAAATTTGTTTTAATCCAGTGACTAATGCATCAGACGTACGATTTACCACTAGAATTATAAACCAGTCGCTCCAGTCATCGCAGGTAATGCGGGAAAGAAAGGTAAATGAACTTGGATGACTTCTCAATGACATTGAGCTTTCAAAGAAAACTTTTCAACATCTGAAATAAATTTTTTTAATAAAAATTTAATAAAACCCACAAAAAAATAAATATTTAATTTATCACTGTACATTTAATTAATATTTATGGCATGTTCTTTGTTGCAAATCATTAGTTGTCAACTTTCGTCGGTTTTGTTTTAAATTATGCATGCATGGGGTCCGACCATAGGCAACCCAAATAACAACCGCTCTGTCGCTGGTTGAGATAACCGCAAGGCGCTAAAAAAACTAACAGCAATAACCGGCGCTGACCGGCGAGAAGCGCAAGTTGCGTCCGTGACGAAATTCTCCGTCACAACAAGATAAATTCGTTAGTAGTGCCGGTCGTCGGCGTTGTTTTCTATCATTAGATCGAGCAGCGGCGGCGGCATAGGTGAATCCATAATAAACCGCGCTGGGAAAGCGTCGAGGCGCGGGACAACATCGATTGTGTCGCAACGAGCGCGGCGGAATGTGCGAATCGGGCGAATAGTTGCAATTTAAATAGAATTTCGCGGGTGCCAAGTGATAGTCAAGGACTTTCGCCATTGTCGCTGCGTCCTAACATAGCCACCGACGATAATCTCGCCAGTTCGCCAGCAGCCAACGGTCTCTATTTGTAAATACAACGAACGCAAACATCGAGCGCCAAACGCATCGCATCTAAATGAGAAGGTTAGAACGCGCTCGCGCGATTTACGTTTGATCTCGTTTCGAATGGGTTTGTTTAAGTCTGAATAATCGCTAGACGCGCAAGGGGCGCGCGTTATAAATGCGCCGCTTCGCGCTTTCGAATCGCATTCGGACATCGTGCAGAAGACCAGCTGATTGCGTTTTCGCGCTGGACGCGCATAACGAACGTTCGATTTCGGCCGGTTTTATTGTTTGCAATTACACGTGCTGATTTACTGCGACTCGACTGGACTGGACCTGTGCTTGGCATGATAATTACTTTAATTACGACCCGTTTAAGCGCGGAATTGTGCCCGTCCAATTGCATGTTCTGATTGACTGTGATTGGTAACTGTTTTACACTTTGCAGGCTCATGCTGAGTACATGTGAACGCGCTGAACAGTATACAAGCGACAGTGAATAATGGTGGAAATGAGGGGCACTGTGTGCCCGCTGCTGCGAGATCCACGATCCTACACACCAGACACTGTCGATTTGGTCAATGATGCCAAAGAGAGGCAGTACTGGTTCATGTGCTTGCAGAAAATGGTGGAGAAGTTCATAGACAAGGCTGGTGTGCTCAATCCGCACTATCCAGAGGCCTCTGATGTGGCCAAGAAGTGTTTCAACAGTTTCACAGAGTTGATTCAACAATTAAAAATCGATCCAAAGTAAGTAGCCGTGTTATCGTGCCACGACGGTGATCGCAAGTCAATGCTGAAAAATCGTTTTATCAGTGTATAAGACAGTAAGACAGTAAATATAGCCAATGTTTGCTTAGCGTTAGCATATATTACAATTGTTTGCGTGCTTGTTGGGTTGCAGCATTTTGAATCCGTTGAGCATAAGAACGTTGTTAGAATTTAATGAGAAAACTCTGCGGGAAAATAACTTTAAGGACGCGTGGAAGATGCAGAAGCTGTGCGAAACCGACGCGGCGTTCAGGGAGTTTCCACGTCGGCTGAAGCATCTCGACGCGCTGGAAGACGCGGAGGAGCGATGGCTGGAGATCGGATGCGGCATGCTCGCCGGCAACATGTTCGATTGGGGTGCTAAGGCTGTGACTGACATTTTAGAAATCTCTGATAACTTTGGTTTGCAGCAGGCCATGCAGCTCATTCAGAAGCGGCCGTGGTTCAAGGACGATTTCGACGCCTGGCTGCAACGAGTGCAAGTAAAATCACCTTGTTCCTATTGCCACCCGCCAATCGCGCGTCTCGTTTACCAGCTAATCGCTTGATGCGCGGTCGGGTGGTGGTCGCGCGGTCGCGTCGTGAACGAGATGATCTCTTTGCGCAGAAACGCCCGTACGCACTGGCCGTGATGTTCGTGGACAACGCCGGCATGGATTTCGTGCTCGGCGTGCTGCCCTTCGTGCGCGAGCTGCTCAAGCGCGACACCAAAGTGATACTGTCGGGCAACACGTCGCCGGCGCTGAACGACATCACGCATCCGGAGCTCGACGACTGCCTGCGGCGCGCCGGAGCGCACTGCCCGATCATCGGCGCCGCCGTCGAGCGATCGCATTTGCGCGCGATCGAGAACGGACAGGAAGGACCGTGCCTGGACCTGCGCAATTTAGATAAAGGTACACTGCCACACCCCGCGCGTCGGATGTGATAGCGAAACTATTTGTGGGCGCAGATTTGTGCGAGGCGATGCGACGGGCCGACCTGATCGTCCTGGAAGGAATGGGCCGGGCGATTCACACCAACTACAACGCCACGTTCACGGTGGACAGTCTGAAAGTCGCCGTGCTGAAAAACGAATGGCTGGCGCGCAGCCTAGGAGCCGAACAGTTTTCGGTCGTCTTTCGATTCGTGCCGGCGGCGACGTAATCGCACGCGTTGGCGCGTCATTTTATTGGTAAAGAGAGAGATTTTTTTCGAGATACATGAGTACTTTAGTACTGCGTACCTGAAGTGTAACAAATATATAGGTTTTATCAAGTGATGGGGACTGCAAAGTGCTCTAAATATAGTCGCGTCGGTTGCGCCTCTGCAGTTACAAAAATCGTTTGTAGCGTAGCCTACTGCTAAAGTTACAAAAAACAACTGAAACAAAGAGTTGTGAATTAAAACGAATATGTTGCAAACGCGTCCAAGCTGAGGAACGATGATTGTTTTACATACATAATATTTTATTTATTACTTACAATTAATAACAACTTATAACATGTCTATAGGTGTTCCAGCCAGGCGATTCGAATGAGTGGGCCGACAACTACTTCCGAAACGCGTGTTTGACTAGAGTATCGAACCTTCGATTCTGTGACGCGACCCAATTCGAAGCCGTTTTTGATTCTCTCCACACAATCGTGAACAGATTCGA
The DNA here is from genome assembly GCA_027574965.2 of Ecitophya simulans. Taxonomy (NCBI): domain Eukaryota; kingdom Metazoa; phylum Arthropoda; class Insecta; order Coleoptera; family Staphylinidae; genus Ecitophya; species Ecitophya simulans. The sequence goes on from JAODGE020019602.1 coordinate 12,849, forward strand.
AGCAATTTAAAGCATGAAAAAATATGCGACGCCAACGAATGCTTCTTCTACGCCTGATTTCCGGCGCTCTGAATGTCGTTGTCGTCGAGCTCCTCGTTCAGTTGGCTGTACTTCCGATGCAGATCCATGAGTTCGTTGCGCAACCTGACAACCTTGCTCCGCATTTTCTTGTCGTTCTGCACCAGGGCGTGTATCCGATTCATCGCCTTCTTCTGGTGCGCCTGGTCGATGATCCACCTGTGATACAGTTCGCTCCAGATGTTCAAGCTGACGGCGGCCACGCTCGGCCAGATCGCGCACTTGTTCGGCTCGTAAATCGGATTCAGCAGCGACGTGAGGATGTCCGGCCGGTTCAGGTACGACCAGAGGCTCGTCGTCTTCGTGGCGACGTCCATGCGCTGCCTGTCCGCGTCGCAGTTGCCGAGGAACGTGCCGAACTGACTGAAATACGAGTGCTCGAACAAGATGATCAGCGTCTGCGTGGTGAACTCGAAGCTGCACGGAAACTGATGGTGCAGCTGCTGCACGCAGTCGAGGAACAGCAGGAACGTCGGCTGCTGGTTCTTGTTGCGCGCGTTCGAGTAGCAGAACTTGCCGTGACGCGTCTGAAACGGGTAGCCGGCCTGCAGCCACTCGCGCGCGATCAGCGCCTGCAGGCCGCGGACGGTGCGACAGTCGGGATTCAGGATCACCTGCGCCAGCGACGTCACGAGCAGCGTCGAGTCGGTGCCGTGCGATCCGTGCGCCAACACGCTCGCGCCCTCCTTGTCCAGACACTGCGCGACGAAGCAGGCGGCGTTCAGCGCGTTCTGCACCAGCGTCAGCCAATTGCTGCTGTCGACGCGCGCCATCCACTTGTCCGGCGTGCAGCTGGTGTCGTTGCACGCGTCCATGAACTTCTGGAAGCAGTCCAGCAGCAGGCCCTTGCAGTTCGCTATCTTGTCCAGGTTTTTGTAGATGCGCCGCCACTGCGGATAATGCTCGTCCGGCTCCGTGCCGCCGCCTTTCGCCTTGCACGCCGCCACCATGTTCGGCGAACGCGTCTCGATCAGGTAGCCCTTCTTGTTGACGCCCAGAAAGTGGTTGAGGATCTTCTCGTCCGCGCGGCACCGCCGATTGTTGATGATCAGCGGCTGGCTGCTGCGCAGCAGGACCGCGCCGTTGTCGTGGCGATAACTGAGGACCGGAAAACGTCCGCCGTCTCTGAAGTTCGCCGCGGCGAGTATCGTCTCGTCGTCGATTGCCTTCGGCACGACGATGTTCGCGCTGTACGTCGGACAGACGGAGTAATCCCTGTTGATCGTCGAGATCCGCCATTCGTCGCTGGCCAACAGCTTGGCGAACTCCATCTCTTGCGTGAACAGCGTGTGGCCGTCCTCGATGATATTGTACATTGGTCGGTAGAAGAACGGATAGAGTGATAACGGGCTGTCCAGATTCGAAAGCCGCTCGATGGACGCGTACACGTTGAGGAACTCTTCGGTGGACGCGATGTCCAGTTGCAGGATTCTTAGGTCTTTGCACTTAAGAATTAATGTGCCTCCATTTTGATAGTTACTGTTCGTTCCATTTGGTCTCTTCTCAACTATATCTACACTCTGGTGCAGTAACTAAGTAAAATTGAAACACCATCATAATCTGTCACTCATTGCGTTAGTGATTATGATACACTCACCCAAAGTTCTTGCACATCTTTCTTTCTGCTAGATAAAATCAAATGGTGACCTGATACACATAAAGTTCCATCTACAGGTTCATGGAATGGCCCATGGAGAATCACCCCGTCCAGTTTAGGTGTTGCTATGTGCACTGCAAACTCCATTCCTAGAACGTAAGATATCTAAATGGTCTACCAGATGCTCTGCGCTAATTTTATTGAAAGAAATAGGCAAACTAATGGGTGCAGGTTATGTATCAAACTTACTTGTTAGAAATCCGCAATAGTTGAACTGAAAGATTCTTCGGGCGTCAGTTTCGAAAGACTTTGTTGTTACATTTGTGCAAGCTGTTAGCACCACGTCGACTGAATGATAAAACGTTGTTTAATCTACTTTCCACCTACAATGGTCAATTATCTTGGGGAAGGGAACGTCTTTTCGTGGATGTTGCGGCAGAAACGCAGTTCACGCACGCGACAGGGGCGTATCTAATAATTGCGCACTTAAATCTATCAACATTATCATATTGACTCATAAATATGGAAATATTCAATATGCAAAGCAATTTTCTCATAAACGCGAATAAATTTACATTTTAATGAATTAATATGACGAAACTAAACATTAGTATTTAATTATGCAGTAGTTTTATGGTGAGTTGAACTTAACAGGTATATAAATATTATTATAATACACACTGAATCAAATTTGAAAAAAGATTAATTCGGACTTATATGAAAACATTTAAATGTATCGGACTAATCCTGTCGAACGTTGTCAGATGGCGCTGCGTGTCGCGTTTCGGCGAATTCCCCAGCGCAACGCACAAGTCCCGCCATTTTCGCCTTCTTTCGCGTCGTGCTCATCAAATGTGTCCCGCTAATGGCTTTTTAATGTTACGCGCGTGGACTTATCGCAAATCGTTTCCTATATTGACTCTGCCACTTGTCTGCGGCCCGAAACGCCCGCAGGGAACGCTCCGTCAGTGTCCGTTGGTGCAGCGCGTGCAACAAAAAACAAAAGAAAGGTTTGTTTGGTTAGCGTCGCTGATATCAACATTTATGAAGAATAAGCGGCGCGGCTCTAGAAACGCGCCGTCGGCTATGAACTGAACGTAAGAAATAAACGCGGAACACGATGAACAACGGAAAATTTGTTCCGCGGCTTCTTGTCGAAAACGTTTATATTCGGTTTCGACTCATTTCGAAGCATTGTCGAAGTGATACATTGCGAATCGCTTGCTCCTTCGCAAGGCAAAATGTAAACGTTTCTCCTTTGTCTTCGCCTCGATTCGAAATCAATCTTCGATGGTAGGTTTCGAGGTGGTCGTTGTTGCCGGCGGGCGCGATCCGAGCGAGCCGGCCGAGCCAGGCCAGAACATTATGGTTTCCGTTGTTCCGTCCAGCCGTCTTCCAGCCCCAACGGTCAGCGAAGAATGCTGCCGGGGCAACCTTGACGGACGCGCGCGCTTAATTCCCGTGTGTTTTCGCTGTCGGGGAGAGGCCGAGGGACGAGCGACGCGACGCACTCGTGCATCGCCCGCTCATTTTTATCTTATTATTATAATCGCGACGTATCATCGCGCACTGCCCGAAATTAAACCGTTCAGGGTCGGTTCCGACCGCGAACGGCGCAATCTCCCACAAATTACTATCATAAGCCGCGCCGAACTCGGCGACGTGTGTCGCACCGCGCGTCGCCATCTTGAATTGCGTTCGCCGACGATTTTCGCATTTTCCTCTTCGCTGCGCGTTTTTCGTGCCGCGAGAGACGACGAAAAAAATCTTCGCGCTGATAGTTTTAATGCGTTGGAAACACGAAGGTAACGGAGTTGCGGGATTGTGGTAAACATGCACCTTCTGGCAGACAATGGATGCGAAAACATTCGAATCACGCTTCTCCGCGTGCCTCAGGATCGACCGAATCGGCCGGCTACTCCAAACGCATTTACATAATATGTGGGACAACATGCGAAACAACGTGAAAACAACACGCACACACATCAATAACCTCCACCGAACATGACCAGTTTTCCGGCGAAAATCCGGCACGAAACGCACGCGTCCGAGATGAATCTTTGCACCGTTTGCTTCCAAGCCCGATGTCGACCGACCGAAGTCGAAATGCGAAACGAGCGCGTCGCTCGGCGCTTGGCCGAGGTTAGACCTTTTCAATCGCTGGCAATTCGCAGCGTTTTGCGTCGCATCGAAGACCACGCGCAGAGAGGCGTCGATGGGCGATTATCGCGCAAGGGACCTGTGCGCGAGCGCGCACGACGCCAGCAGAGCGCCTTCGTACGTGGCGCGCATCGTGACTCGCCGCAACAATAACAAATTCGAAGAAGCGCCCGACGACGCTCGTTCGGTTAGGTTAGGCGCGAGGCGGACGGCAACAATGCGTGACCGAGGGCCTCGCGGTTCGTACGTTTCGTCGGTCGTCGTGATCCGTTTCGTCGGCCCTCCGCCTTCGCGCGCCGCGGGCGTCCGCCGGCGGCGTTAGGAGAGCGGGCAACGTGCGCGTCTTCCTTCGCGTGGCGGCCGCCCCGATATCGCGCGGTCGAAATCTCGCCCGGCGAGGCACGTCGAGAGGGCCGACCTTATAGCTTATAACAAAGCGTAACATTTGCCTCGTGGCGCGGCGGCCCCGCTCTGGGCTGATTCAACGCCGCACAACTGCCGCGTCATGAAGAGAGGTTAAGTTACTTCTAACGGCAAGAAATTCGCACATTTTCAGACGAAGCTTAGTTATCCTAACATACGCAGCAATGTACGACCATCAGACGTACATAACCTCAAATTATTTTTAGTTATTTTTTCTTATACAACACATACACTTTTAATTCGAATTTTGAACGTTCGAAATTAGTCCGTCACGATTTGCATAAAATTTGGACAAGTGTACTGCACCAAAATGGTGATAGTTCGCCATATCCGACAACACATAATTGTAGTTATATTTGGTAAAGAGCAGTTGAATTCTTAAGAAAAGAAAACACGCTCATTACTTATTACTTTAAAATGACAAGAAATGTGGACGACAACACAACAATTTGCTCTACTAAAACGCTCTTTATTATCTAGAACCTTTATTATCTCTAACCGCGACATCTTCCGGCGAAACCAACATTGGAAATTGTCGTGGCGGTAGGTATCTTAAGCGTGCACATAATTAATAATTGTGAAATAACCTTCTTCTTGTTGGGGTTGTGCGAAGTGAATTTAATTCTAATTAAATTTACTGCACGTTAATGTACTGTGTGATTTTTACACAAAGTGCGGGTTCGGTACGTGAGCATTCGCAAGGTGTTTTTGTAATTTGACATGAATTGCACCTGAAATTGTGCATCGTAATAGGAGACGCGCGCACAAGTGTACTACACCAATCCGAGAAAACATAATAGTAGTTGTATTTGGTAAAGAGCAGAAGGATTCTTGATATAGAAAAAAATGCTCATTACTTATTACTATAAAATGACAAAAAATTATTATTCATTATTATTCATTCTAGAACAACGAAAAATGTGAAAATAACAAAACCCTCATTACATATTACTCAGCCTAATATTTTGCTGATTGTGAGTGTTGACTATAAGAATATGAAGCGAATCTTCTTTAACAGCGACATCTTCAGGCGAAACCAACATCGGAAATTGTCGTGGTGGTAGGTATCTTAAGCAAAATAAGGTATCATAAGGTATCATAAGTAAAATAAGTTCATTCTTCTTGGACTTGTCCGAAGTGAATTTAATTCTAATTAAATTTACTGCACGTTAATGCACTGTTTGCTTGTTGCACAAAGTGCGGGTTCGGTACGTGAGCATTCGCAAGGTGTTTTTGTAGTTTAATAGGAGACGCGGGCAAAAGTGTACTATACCAATTCGAGAATACATAATAGTAGTTGTATTCGGTAAAGAGCAGTTGGATTCTTAATATAGAAAAAACGCTCATTACTTCTTACTTTAAAATAGCAAAACGGTTGACGACAACACAAAAATTTGCTTCACTAGATTCTCATTTCCATTCGTTCTAGCACAACGAAAAATGTGGAAAGAACAAAACGATCATTACATATTACTCAGCCCAATATTTGGCTGATTGTGAGTGTCATCTATAACAATATGAAGACAATCTTCTCTAACAGCGACATCTGCAGGCGAAACCAGCATCGGAAATTGTGGCGGTAGGTATCTTAAGCATGCACATAATCAATTAATAATTGTGAAACAACCTTCTTCTGGTTGGGCTTGTGTGAAGTGACTTTAACTCTAATTAAATTTACTGCACGTTAATGCACTGTGTGATTATTACACAAAGTGCGAGTTCGGTACGTGAGCGTTCGCAGCGTGTTTTTGTCATTTGGCATGAATTGCGCCTGAAATTGTGCATCGTAATAGGAGACGCGCGCGCGAGATACCAGGAAGTTAATCTCGAACGCGTTGGCGGCGCCTCGCTCCGGGAGGCTGATGGTCCCACTCGAGCAACGGCACATCGCGTCTTCGACCGCGATTTGTCGCCGTTCCCGTCGCGCGTCACGCGACCAGACAGTACACGGCGAGCGCTGTCGCTCGCGCGCATAGATGTCGCCACTCGTCATTCATCGGAGTGTCGTTTGCGGCGCACAATCCGGCCGCAGCGCGCATGTGCTGGCCGTGCGTTTTTCGCGTTCGGTTCGTCGGACACGTGAGCGCGATTTGCTCGCTAATCGCGTCGGCTCGATTACAAAATTATTCGCTTCATCACTATTCGTTTGCGACTCTGCGCTGCGGCGCGCATGGAAAAGCGCCGCGCGCAGCACAATTTCGCGTGGCCCGCTCTGCCGCTTCGTCTTCTCGTTCGAAACCAGTCGCAAGAAACGCGCAAGCGTTCCGTCCGAGAGCAATCGGCCGTTATTCCGCGCGACGTTCTCTGAAAGGAGTCGCGGTTGTGCGTATTCAATTATTTGCTGAATTAAATCGAAATTGCACGACAGACACTCTTTCCGCGCAGGAGGCGAAGTGCGCGCGCACGAAAACGTCTATAAAATAACCGTAAAAGTGAAAGTAGGAAGAGACATGCATGCATTGATTTTCATCGCCGTACTTTACCATCAGTTCTATAAGG
>JAODGE020019607.1:0-35957 GCA_027574965.2 Ecitophya simulans
ATATATATATATATATATATATGTTGCATAAACGTCGCCTTTTTCAAGCGGGGTCAAAATGCTACCGTTCAAGACACATTGATTTATCTTAGAGTAAATATTACGTGTTTAAATTTCGACCGTATTTCTGCAGATCAATCGTAATGATTTGCCGCTTTCCGCTTGAAAAGCACATCAAACACTCAGCGCAGCTTTTAACTGCGAGTGCCGTTCGGATTTACATGCCAAGCCCTCCCCCCCTCCACCTCAAAAAAAACATCTCGTTTTCCGAGCGGCAAGGTTTGCCAATTAGTAGCGGCCAATTGGTCATCTAATTTGGCCGAATCTCCGCGATCTATTTAAATATTTACACCGACGCGGTAGTGCAACTAATTTACGGCGCTTTGAAGATATTTTGCCGCGCGGATATTGCGAGTGAGACGTTTATAAAGCGTTGGGCATTTTCACCTTTCGAGGTGTGCTTTTCCAGAGACAGCCAGCAACTCGAACTCGATCAGGCGCGACGCGAAACGTCGAAATGCGCTTATTTTCTGGGTAATGAGTTCTGGCATTCGATTTCATCATGTTTGGCTGCGCGCCGAAAATATGATTTAATCGAGTCCGCGATTCCGATTTACAATGCACCGCTGACGGTTGTCGCGCATTTATCACGCTCGACGTATGAAGCGGATTCTCACATTAGGCACACTTTGAGTGGCAAATGAGAAAATTCCGTAATCTCCGCTCGAACGTGGGCGTTTCGTACGCGCGCGTTTCTATCGGATTTCTGGTGTAATGCGCTCGAAAAAGTTTACGTTTCGCAGCTTGTCGTTTGCCAAAACGAAAAAAGTTTAGCAGCAAAATAAACTCTAATAATACGTTCGGATCTACATTTGTGCGCGCCTGGTGGGCACGCCTCATAAATTCGCCGAATATAGCGTCAACGTTTTCTCGCGCGCAGCCGACGCGCTCACAATGCCCCGACACTTTCCGTTTCAGCCGAATGAAGACGCTTTCTATGACGGGGCCAGATAATGCCAAGCTGATCTGCCTGAAAGAGGAAACCATCCTCGAGGAGGACGACAACATCACCAGTCAGATTCAAGAGCTTGATCCGGAAGGTGCGCTGCAGAAGAAACTCAGCCGGATGAGCATGTGCCAACAGCAGCAGGACTGCAGCGAACTAATTTACAAAGTTTGCGACGATGACGAGAAGGCGTTCATGCCGTCGAAGCTGGATAAAATATCCACGCGACAGTTGAGGCAAAAGGATAAGGATGACGCGGAGAAGAACTGCGAAGGTGGTCACGAGAAAAAGGCCGACAAGAAGAAGGGCAAGCAGAAGGCCGTGCCATTCCTGGAGCACCTGCCGCGAGATATGATGATGCGGCTGATCGAGTACAAATTGCATTTTCACAACAGCAGCAAAGACAATGTCATTTATAAAAAGACCGCCGAATTTTCCACTTGGTTTTTCGTATCGAAGTAAGTATCGGACAGTCGGAGCGAGTTGGTTAGTGACATTCATTAGTGGATTCGTGTTTTGCAGAGTTGCCGATTCATTAATGGACGACGCCCTAATGTCGGTAACGCGGGACATACAAGTGGATCAAATTTTGAAAAAGATCTACGATCAAGAATTTAAGTAAAGACATCGAAAACAGTTTTCGTTTCGAAGGCCAAATTGACGTGGAACGATTTGGCATTGCACATACCGTATTAAAATCCTCTCCAAATTTGTTGAAATCCTTCGACAGTGTAATATATTTTTCATATTGTCAATTCGAAAATAAAATATATACATTTTCCTACCAATGACGTCCGGCAACGATCGCATTTTTTGCGTGAGTGAATTGAGTTGCATACAGTAGAGTCCCGTATGACGATTTTCCACCATCGCTTTCCCAGGGTTTTCTCCTCTGTGGTAGCTATATGAAACTTGGCAAGTTCTGGAACGAATTGAGGTTGTTTTGCTGGCAAAACAAGAAACAATCTTTGCGCAAAGAAAAAAAAAACAGAAAACTTTTTCGGTGCAGTTGCGATACTTGGAATCACGTCGTTGCCATGATGGATCATTTCAGCTTGTAGTTGATTGATGTTTGCACAAGTCGAGATGGCAACGTTCCCCTCGACTTGTTGAGGCAATTTATGCGGCAATTTCGTGTGCTAATCGCAATTTGTTTGTGATAGGTCGCAAACGGATGCGGGATCTTAAGGCGGCGTCGACTGCTAAGTCGTTCGAAACATTTTAATCCATATTTACGAAGCGACGCACCTAATTTCCTCGAAACGCCACCGTCTTGGTACAAACGAAAGACCGGGACGCTACCGGGTGTTCGTGATGTCGGCGCGAATTGAACAGGTCGGATGATGTTTAAAGTGGACTTGTTTTGTCCGCAATATAGTTACGTCCACTTTGGCATAATATGTCGATCTTCTCACGCGATTATAATTTACGGGCTTGTAATAAGTGCTAAATTGTTTAATGCTTGCGGATTGCGCTCTTCGCCGGGGCTTCTGGAAGATTCCGTAATCGTTTATGCGTGTCAGTAGGGACGCAAATTGGATAATATCGATGCTTAAAAAATCATAGCAATTGCGCTAATGGCGACCAGTTAAGGCGGGTATATAAAGAAAACATGAACACCTTCGGACCAGTTCGCAGCGTCTTCTCGCACGCGATGTCCACGTGAGTATCTTTCATCGACGTCGCGAATTGTTTGGTTCTGGCGCGAGACCGCCTCATGCATGCGGTAATTGATTCAATGCCCGAGCGTCATGCGGAAATTGCACGCGCTAAACGCTGCGCGACGTCTGAGCGAAATTAATTTCAGCCGAGTAAAAATGTCGAAACTCGGGCAAATCGCGTTCGTCTCGTGCGCGCTGCTCGCCTGCGTGTACGCCGTGCCGGTGAGCAAAACGACGAGCCTGCACAGCGCTTACCCGACGATCTCCTCCCCGCTGGGCGACATCCAGGGCTCCATTATCAACTCCCGACTCGGCAAGCACATCTACGCCTTCCGCGGCATCAGATACGCCAAGGCGCCCATCAGCGAACTCAGATTCCAAGTAATTATCATTCGCATCCTCTCTGCATAACTCGATCACTTGCTCGTGCGGTGGTTCGTTTTTCGTTCCTGTTTTGGTTATTATTTCTCTTCTGCCGCTTTTGACGAGATAAATTCCGATCGATGTTTGGTACGCAGCCACCGCAGCCGCCGGAGAAGTGGGAAGGAGTGTACAACGCCACCCAGGACGGACCCGCTTGCCCGCAGCCCTTTCTGGAACCCACCAGCGAAGACTGCCTGCTCCTCAACGTCTATACGACCAAGGTACTTTCGCCGTTCGGCCAAAGCGCCGGTAAAAATCGCGCCGAGTCTTAATTGCGTTCGCGCATACAGCTTCATAAGGGAAACGACAATCCCAAACGACCCGTCCTAGTCTTCTTCCACGGCGGCGACTTTGCGAACAAGTCCGGCATGAGCACCATTCTCGGCCCGCACTATCTCCTCGACCAGGACCTGATCCTGGTTACCGCTAACTACCGCCTGGGAGCGTTGGGCTTCTTGAACACCGGCGACAAGGAGGCAACTGGCAACTTTGGCATGAAGGATCAAGTCGAGGTGCTGAAATGGGTCAGAGCCAACATTGCTTCTTTCGGCGGCGATGCCGATGACGTGACGATTGCCGGACAAGCAGCCGGTGCCTTCAGTGTTTCGCTGCACTTGGTATCACCTTTGTCTAAAGGTAACGTCGCACAGGCGCACATCTTCGTCAATTGCTTGTTCGTTTGCGTTTGCGCCTAGGACTGTTCCACAAAGCAATCATCATGAGCGGATCGGCATTCGGCAACATTCCAATCGGCAGCAACAACCTGGAGGTCATCCAAAGGCTGGCCAAGCATCTCAGCTGTCCGATTGACTCCACGGCAAACCTGGTGAAATGTCTGAGGGGGAAAACTGCGAAAGAGATCGCCGATCATCACGCCGACTTGAAGGTGCTGGTCAGCACCGAAGATCCGCACTATCTATGGTTGCCAACAATTGAGGAGGACTTCGTCCAGTCGCGCTTCTTGACCGCTCCTCCGTTGGAACTCGTCGCGCAGGACAAGCTGCACAAAGTGCCGATTTTGATCGGATCCACACAGGACGAGTTTGGCTGCAAAGCTTTCTGTAATATTTCAAATCGCGATCACTGCGGAGGAAACTTTTATTATTTTCTTGTTAGGTCTAACCAGCAACGAGACCGAAACAGCCATGATGGACGACGAATTCGAAAAATACGCCCCGCAAGTCTTCATGTACGAACGGGAGACGGAAAACTCCAAAATCATTTCCAAGGCGTTGCGAACGTTTTACCTTCAAGAGGCGAAGATTGACAGCTCTGCGCTCTCCAAGCTGGCTTTGGTGAGCAAACTCCGTTCGGGACTTGTGTCAAATTACTTGCTAACATAACGCGACGTCTTCTGCAGCTGTTCACCGATGCAATCGCGGGCTACAGCGTCAACCACGCCGCCAACGTGATCGCCGAGAAGAGCAACGAGAGCGTCTTCTACTACAGCTTCACGTACGCGGGCAAATACAGCAACTTCTACGATCCTGCCGCGAATAACAGCACTCCGTACGGCGTGGTCAACGGCGACGATCTGATGTATCTCTTCCATTCCACCGCATTCCCGGACTTTAAAGAGAGCGACCCGGAGACCACCACGCTCCAGAAAATGACGGCTCTGTGGGCCAACTTTGTCCAGTCCGGCAAGCCCATCCCCACCGTAACGGACATTTTGGACAACACCAAATGGGAGCCGTACACCACCAAGAACAAAAAGTACATGGAAATCGGCAACAAGTTGGCGATGCGCGAAAATCTCAACGAGAAACGCTACGCCGAATGGGAACAGGTGTTGCCAGCGAACCGACACGCCAAAGTGCAATCCGGTTGATTGCCACGTATTGCATCAATCGATTAGGAAACCCGCATGGAAACGTTTTATAAGAATATTCTCACAATAAACACGTATAAAAAGTAATAGTACGATTGTCGCGCTTCACTATTTGTCGCAACTTGGGTCAGTCGGGTGCAGGGTGTTGTTGAGATGTTCATTGAAAACGTCCTCAAGTTCGGCCAGTTGACGCTTGAGCTTTTCAATCGCGCCGTCCTTCTTGTTGATAATGTCTGTGACCTTCTGATTCTGGTCGACGACTTCAGCCTCATAATCGTTCTTCATTTTGGCTTTCTCCGCTTCCAACTTTTCGATCTTTTTCAAGTAATATTCGCGCTGGCTGGCGTTCTCTTCCTGTTCCTGCGAAACAACATGCAACTAACGTGAACGTTACATTTGTACGCACTGCTTACCTTGGCCAATTGTGCTTGATAGTCCTTGCACTTCTTATCCAGACTGTCCAACACATCGCAGCCAATCGACCTGATTTCGTCCATGTGCGTTTTGTATTGCTGAATCGTGTCGTCGTATTCCTTTTTCAGAGTGCTAAAACAGACGTCGTTATTTTAAGAGAAAAAAAGGCGCGTGTGCGTTTCGCGTCGCTCACATCGCACTCAACTCCTTCTCTCGCTTCAGTCTTTCGTTCTCCGCGTGGAATTCGTCGATGATTTGCTCGATCTGCTTGGCCTTCTCTTCCTGCCAGTCCTGTTCCATGGCTGTCATTCGCCTCTGCGCGGTTCGGTTCCATTGCTCCGTCAATTGCAGGCAGTAATTTTTGAACTTGACCTCGAGTCGCGTTCGCATGGCGACGATCGCCTTCTGGTGCTCCTCCCTGTGACTCTTCATTTCTTCGGCGGCCTGCAGCTTGACGCGGGCGACGGCGGCGGCCTTCTCGTCGTGCGCGGCTCGCTCGCGCTCGTCGCACTCCTTGTTGCGTTCGTCGCGCTCGTGCGACCACCGCGCCTTCTGCTGCTCGAAACCCTTTCTGTCCGCGTCCATGAGCGCGTCGTACCAAATTTCGAGCTTCTTCTTCTCCAGCAACAGGGCAGCATCCCGCTCGGCCGTCATCTGCGCCCGCTGCTTCTCCAACTCCGCGCGGTGTCGCGCATCGCACGCGCGCTCGGCCGCGCGCAGTTCCTCCTCGTGCACGGCTTTCAGGCCACGCTCCTTCTCTTCCATGCGCCGTTGGACGGCGGTCAGCTCGCTCTCGATCGACTTGCACGCCGACTGCTGTGGGATTACAGTGTCGATGATTTACACGGCGGACGCGCGAAATTTATTGCGATATACAAACTTTGGCTTTCTTCCGTTCGTTGGCGACGAGATTGTCCTGACGAGCTTTCTCGCCAGCCACGGCCATTTCTCGCGCCTTCCTGATCTCTTCCTTCTGCCGAATCTCGACGGACCTTAGCTGCGATTTATACTTCTCTTCGCGAGTTTGTAGCTCCGCGAAAATCTCCTCGCAGCGACAGTTCAATATCATTTTGTCCTGCATTAGCTGGTCGACAATTCCCTGGTGTCGCTTGATCACGCCGTCCAGGTGCATTTCTCTCTTCTTGTGCGCCTCGACGCGCTCAAGAAGCTTCTGGACCGCCTGCTCCTTCTCGATGAGGTTCGCATTTCGCATCTTCAGTCTGTTCTTAATTTGCGAGACGTCGATGCTGTTTTCGATGTCGTTATCGGCGATTTCCTCGAGCACTTTGAACCTTGCGATCAGAACGTATGCTTGTTGTGTGTGTTTGTGTGTTTGTGTGTGCGTGTGTGCGTACCTGACCGCAGCGCATTCGCGATTGCCATGTTGGGATCGAGCATCTGCGAATGAATGAATGAATGAATGAATTTCGTTTCGTTCGCGTTCGCGCGCGCGTTATACGTGCTCACCGGCGGCGGACTCGGACTCGAGTTCTTCCAGTATTCGGGCGTAATCTGCGACGGGGTAATGATTGTGGCGACGATTAAAGTGATTACGAAAAATGGTTACCTTCGGGCGTCACTGATATCGCCGAGTCGGTCCCGCGGCACGCATCCACGGCGTCGCGATCGTCTGCCATATCCTGCGAAGAAGAAAGCGTCATTGGAACAGTTTTCGAACCAGTGCCGCTGCTTCATGCGCCGGCGAACGGACTGTGCCATTGCGGCCTTGAGAGTGAAATTGCAGCGCAACCTCTAATAATCGCCAAGCCGCAATCGCAAACAACAAACATACCATTCGGGCCGACGCGGGGGCCGACGCGAACGCGCGTGACGGGCCGGCAGCAAACGGCAACTAGTCCAGCCGAGGGCGCGCTCAGGAGGTCGTGAAACGCATTCGCATGGCAACGACGCCACAACGAGGGAGGATCATCGCCGTCGAGTGTTTGCCCGAAATCGGGTGGGCGAGCGTGTAACGCGCCATGACCGCCTGTGGCTGCGCGCCGCCGCCGGATACAAACAAAACGACGCAATCGATAGTTGCGCGTTCTCGCGTAAGGTTGCGAGCAATTCCTAGAAGTCGCCGGACGCCGCGGGTCCGTCGACAATGACAGCCTCCCGGTGCGGCGTCGTTCGTTCCGAACACGTTGCAAACTCATGATTGTATCATCGCCGAGCGTCGGACGCCACTAGAAAAATGCACGAAGTCGTCACGACGTCGGGGCGCGCGCGCCGCCGTTCGACGATAAATCCCGACGCTTCATCGCGAGCGATTTGCGATAAACGTCGGGGCGCACCTTCGGTACGCGCGCGTATGCAAATCGTCGTCGAATTGAGTTAAAAAGGCACGCCGGGCCGTAAATGAAATCGTCGTCGCGCTCGTTGGCGGCGCGCGCACGTAAACATTTTATCGTCCCCCCAACCCTCCGGCGACGCAGCGCCGCCCGGACGAAACAATCGGCGGCGCGCCCGCCGGATGACGAAGCGGCCGGCGGCGGTGGCGCACGGAAACGCGCGGTTTTATGGCGTTGCGCGAACGCGCATAAACACCGCCGCCGACGGAATCGCAAGTGGCGCGCGTCGCGAGCGATATGGAACGGAACGTGGGCGGCACGCGGTACGGCGTTATGAAATCACGACGCGGATGAACGCATCATTACGCGCTACGCCCCGAATAAATTTAAACGCGATATTTCGCGCGATTTTAATAAACGCCTAGGTGATAGGCGCGCGGCAATAGTTGTGCGCAACGCCGATTAACCGAAAATCATTTTTCGCGACGAACAGCCTCGTAAATCAACCTACCCCGCCTCCCCGCGCCCCCCCCCCGCCGCCCCCGCATACAATAAAAATTTTCATCGGGACAACACGGGAATGACTTTCACAATCGTGCCGAGCACGCGCACGCGTTACGCAAATTTATGGCAACGTTAACTTACAGAGCGATACCAACGTTATAAATGGCGACTTTAACGTTTACAATGTTTATATTAACGCGCGCGCGGACGCGCCGCATATAAATAAATATAAATATTATTGAATGTGCGCGCGATATTTATGTGCATCCATTTGCGGTGGGACATCGCCATCGACGTTGCGCCGTTTCGTTGATGTATCGGCGCGCGACGCAAGGGACGAATTTTGAAGATGCATCGTCCCCTTCGTCATTACATTTCTAGTTTCAAGTATTCAGCCCGTCAGCATCATCTGCTTTTCATTTCAGCGGTGAGAACTTGGCCCTAGATTCGCCAGCAATAGATTGCTCTGGTGTAAAATTAACATGTGAATATTTTCATGTGTGCTACGTCTAATCGGCTTTCGATAGCAATCAAGCATAATTCGAAATTTTTTGGGCGCGTCGTTCAAAAATGAGTTTAAAATAAATAAAAAATGCATGAGAAATTGGCTAAAATGTGATGCAGAACATGTAATTTTGTATTGCCTTTCGATTAAGTATAAGCACGATACAAACATTTTTGAGGCGTGTCAGTCAAAATTAACATTAA
Source organism: Ecitophya simulans (assembly GCA_027574965.2). Classification (NCBI taxonomy): domain Eukaryota; kingdom Metazoa; phylum Arthropoda; class Insecta; order Coleoptera; family Staphylinidae; genus Ecitophya; species Ecitophya simulans. The sequence goes on from JAODGE020019607.1 coordinate 8,839, forward strand.
GGTCAAAAAATAGTGCCCATTTAAAACGTGTGGAAAAATTGTCACACAAACTAAATTGTTTACAACTTGTTATGTAGACAATTCGTTCAATGGTGCTAAGCATTGTTCCAAATTTTTTGGGTGTGTCCGTCAAAATTGACAGTGCATTCTGTAATGTTGTTAGTAATCATCTGATGTTTATCAATTTCTTGTTGTTTTTATCCGCAAAATCAATTAATTTGTAAATTTTAATTCACCATTAGGATACAATTTTTGATTATGCTAAGTTCTCACCGCTTTTTTGCCTAGGGCAAAGTTAAGCCGGCAGAGTAACAGATGGACGAATGAGCTGAGAAGCAGGATGATGCCTACAACCGAAAAGAAGAAGAAGAAGAAGAAAATGGAGAAGTATTCATCTCGCAGTGCTTCGTTCAATTCGAATGCGGTTCGTCAAATGTGTTTGAAACATGACATAGACAACGGGCCCGTGAGCTGCTCGAGCATTTCGTCCCGCCCCGACTATGTTTCGTTCGTGTCCTGCGGCGGCGTTCTCGGCGTTGTTCCGCTAATCGCGCGCGCGATTTTTGCAGCACCGAACATCGACTGCGAGCGGTGCCGCTGTTGTGAACATCGAATATCGATGGCCGGACACCGCGAGCGCTGCGTACAATCTCTCGCATTTGCGTGCGCGCGTTAGTCAATGAAGCCGATTTATGCTTATGCTTATTTCAGCAGCGCGCTTCTACGTCGGAAAATGTAATGTCGTCATTCCGAGCGCGTTGTGGTAATTAGGTATCATCGATTTCGATTCTTTCGCTGCCCAAGTCAACAGTCCTGCCTGCCGATGCGTCCGGCGCCGTAGTTTAATGCGATTTTCACACTACGACTTGCCAACATACAGACGACAAACAATTACGAACACGGGTCGTCGTCCGTTGGGGTTCGAGGGCGGCGATATTTCAACATCACGTGGCTTTATTGCGCATTAGTTCGATTGTTCGTCGTTTGTTTAAGAATATCTCTTCGTGTTTAAAGTTACTTTAAGCAATAGTTCGATAGCGATGAGAACCTAGCCCTAGATGTGGTAGCAATAGATGGCTCCTATGGAAAATTAACATGTAAAAATTTTCAATTGCAATGGTGCTAAACATTGTTCCAAGTTTTTTGGGCGTGTCGGTCAAAATTAACTTTATAACAAAATTAGCTGTAGAGTACATTCTGTAACTTTGTTAGTAATTATCCGATTTTCATCCATTTTTTTTTGTTCTCATCCGCAATTCCAACCGAATCGCAATTTTCCATAAGAGCCATCTATTGCTACCAGATCTAAGGCTAGATTCTCACCGCTTAGTTCGATAGTCGATTTCCAAATTCAAATTGGCCAAATTTCGATAATGCTGTCCTCAATCGAGAAAAGTTGTGAAGGATGGATAAGGATGGTGAGTATCACAACGTTTTTTGTGCCTCGGCTTGAGGTGGTAATCTTGTTACGACCCGAGACGTACTCGTGATATATGAAATGTCACAATGGTGGTGATGGACATGGTATATACTAGAACCACAACGTACCCTCACCACTATATACGCTCATACGCACCACTATCTTAGACTTATATCTACAGCTGTAGTGACCAGATCGTCTGCGCCATGTTCTACACCATGGTCTGCGCGACCCCAAACTGGTGGGGTCGTTTATTACCTTAAAATTGTATAAATAGGCTTTACACTTACACTTGTTAGAATAAACTAACACTTACCGCCACCTCACGCCACATCGAACTGTCATGCAACCATAAACCAGCCATCCCATCAGGCAATTTTCCACGAACGGTTAATTTATTCAAAGTACGCTTCAGTCGGCGGCAGCGTGAGAGATGAAATCCGGCGTGAATCTTGCCGAGTTTGCAATCAAAGAGCTTAAGTCGAGTAAATCAAACAAATATGTTTGCTGAAGCCGCGTCCGATGGGAGCATGCGAAAGCCGCAACGTCACCGGGAAGATGTGCGGATTGCGCGAGCGTCGGAGCGCGCAGGGGGCGGGGGCGCGCGCCAGATTGAAGAAGAAAACGAAGATTTACGCGCGAGCGCCGCTCGTTCCTCGTCCGACGCGTCGCCGCCGGTCGCGCGGACACGCTACTCAACGATGACGCGCGCTTCGGTCTTTCCACGGCGCCGTCATATTTAACGACGCGCGGCGTCGCCGCGATGCACGACCCGGAATTGCCAGTGGACGCGGCCGATTTCAATTTCGCGGTGCGGTCGGAAGGGGGTGGGTGAACGTGGGGAACGTACCTGCGACGCGGGAAAACGTTGCTCGCGGACGTGACGGATTGACAGAGTGGACGCAGTCGGACGCGAAGCGAAGAAGTCGCGTGCGCCGCCCACGCGCAGACGTCGCTGGCGTCTGACGATAACGTCGGATAATCGTGCGCGCATTCGGGCGAGTCGATGTACGAAATGTCACGATGGCATGCGCGACGGGGCACGTAAATGTTTTACGGGAGAGTACAACATACCCAGATCCGGACTCGGACTCGGAAGATCCGTTTGTAAATTGCGTACGCGGCGCGCACTTACCAAGGGCACGCCTGATACTGACAGCACTGACAGTTTGTCAGGACGCGTTTGAACTTCTGCCCGCAGCCACCCGAATGTGTTTATTCCACAAACAAAAAACAACAAAAAACCTGCAATATTAAGCGCTGCTGCCAAAACAATTCTCGATACGTTTCGCTTCGCGAATGTTTCACGTTTAATGAGTGTTCCGCTCGCAAATTATTCGCGCAAATTAAACGTTATTGCGCGCGGAATGGCGGAATGTTGTAATATTGAGTGCGTGAAATATGCGTTTTTAATATCGCGAATGCGCTAGCCACCCTTTGATTATTTGGCATCCATTTGCCGTTGTGCTAAATTAGCGGCGCTCGTAAAATTACCGCGTCGATCGAACAGTTTCGCGTTGCAAGCCACATTCAACTTTCGAAGTTGAGGTTTGCACACGGTGGCGAGAAGCGGCGAAAACGAGACCAGCAATCCGAACGTTTTCCCAGTCACGCGCCGCGCGCGGGAATTCCTGTCGCGTCCGCAGAATTGAAGAATTCGACGATCGAGGCGTTAAACAATCTTAAGTCGCTTGGACGGCGCGCGACGAGACGGCGCGATCGGCGAGCCGCCGACGCGACGTCGGCGGCGCGTGGGGCGGCGAGCGCGTTCAGTCGCGCTGCGGACGGCACGCAGCTCGCCAGCGCCATCGCGGGGGATGCGCGCGCGCTCGTGCTGCGAACGCGCGAGTCGAACGAACGCCGCCGTCGCCGCCGCCGCCGCGTTCATGCTCGCGACAGTTCGAGCGCGTTGCGCGCGAGTTCCACCGCCGTGCGAAAAACTTCGCGAACGCGTTCGGGCGGATCGGCGCGTCGTTAAACGCCCATTTGTCTGTCGGACGGTTGTCAAACAATAGGGACGTGATTTTCAAGGAATAAAGCGGCTCTGAGTGCGTCGCCGGTTCGTGCGAACGTAAGTATTCCGGTTCGGCGAAACTCGAAAAGGCGCGACGCTCAGGTTAGTGATAAGGCGCGAAAAGTAAGGCCGGATCGCGTTAATGACGTCCAGGCGTCGAACGGTAACGAATTGCCGCAATGAAAAATTAACAATAAATGCGAGGCTCTGTCTGGCGCCCGCCGCGCGCGCTGACACGCGACAGCAAGATTAATTAAACCTTCACTCGGAGATGCATTTCGCTCCACCTTTAATATCTCAGGCCCCGTCCGGACTGTCAACCCCGTTCGCACGTTTTGTTTTATTATTTTCCGTTCGGCGGTTATTTACCTCATTTCGCTTTATTTCCCATCCATTCATGCATTCTTTTCAGCGCTCGCGCACGTCCTCGCGTTCATATTGTGTTTGTGCTCTCTGTTTGCGCTTCATTTCTTGCTCGCCCTCGCTCTCCCCGCGACCGCCGGCATCAAAGTCAACTTCGAGCCGGTCGAGCGTCCGGGCGCCAACTAGTGATGACGGAGCGCAAAAATGTATCGATATATTTTAGAAATATCGTTATTGCTATATAAATATTTTAAAAAAATATCGATATAAGAATCGGTTCTTTGCGTTCCGCAAAAAAAAATATCGACAGGCGAAGTTAGATATCGTTATATCGATATATCGATTATTATATCGATATATCGAAAAATAAAATATCACCAAAAACAAAAAGATATATCGGTGTATCGATATTTTGCAGATGGACGACGACGCGGAGGACGCGTCCGCGCGGCGGCGCGCATTCTGCAACCGCACAGGCCTGCTGGTGCTCGTCGCCGGCTACGCGCTGCTGGGCGCGCTGCTGTTCAAGACGCTCGAGGGCGGCGCCGACGCGCCCGCGAGCGGCCAGCCGGCCGCGCAGGTGCAGAAGTCGCGGGAGGACTGCCTGCGGGAGCTGTGGCTGATAACAGGTGAGTGCGCCGACGCGCGCGACTCAGCGTTGCGGATTGGCGAACGCGATTGGTTCTTTTTCGCGCGCACGCGCGGACGTGCGACGACGACCGACCGACCGGAAGCGTTCGGGCCGAGTGTAATTGCGCCAAACTTGAAAACCGCCCGCCAACTTCGCGCGCCGCTTCCTGCCCGACGCAGCAGTGCGCGATGAAACGGCGTCCGGCGGCAATCAAACCGAGCGCGCCAGTTCGAGGCGGCCTTTGACCGCCCGGCCCGGCGGCCGTCTAATGTTTCGCTTATTAACTTTGCGCCGGTCGCCTTTGTTGCGCTCGTGCGGCTAACAAGCCACTCGCTTTCCCATTGCCGATTCCGACGAATGCGCCGAACTCGTCCGCAACGAGACGTCGAGTAATTAATTCGGCGCGTCGCGTTGATCGACGCGACGCCGGCGCCCGTCGCGCTGATTTTTTCCATCGGGTTGATAGCGCGCGTGTGCGTACGTCTGCCGATATTGGCGCGGCTCGCTTCGGAAGCATTGATGCGCCGCCGAGCGTGCTCTGTATGGCTTTGCGTAGTTTTTCCGCAAACGCGGCGAAATTCGACCGCAATCGATATTAATTGCCCGGCGGTCGCCCCCGACGCGGCGTTAGAGACGGCGAAAAGTTTCAAACACACGTTTGAACGATTAATCGATTAATAGCGACTGCGAAAATAATCGTTATATTCAATTAACACTTTAATGGTTTAAATTTATATTTTATAATTAACAACGAATTAATTGATCAATGCCGGTGGTTACCAGGTTTTTTTATCTATATTATTTCGTTCTCAAATTCATTTCTTACATACACCGCTACCTCAAATTATAAGCGCTTACTTATCTTACATAAACATTGATATCAAATAAATAAATTAATAAATAAATTAATTACAATTGAATTAATAAAAATATTAAACTTGCATTCGATTAATCGATTACTAGAACTCCATTAGTTCGATTAATTTGTAGTAAAAAAATTAATCGAACACCTAATCGAAGCTGAAACGAAAATAATCGATTAATGCGATTAATCGATGAATTTTTGCGATGCCTACGCGGCGTTAGTCGTCAAACTCGAAGGCGACGCAAGACGAGCGTTTTCATGCGCCAGCTTAATTCGTACGCAAAATCGCCTTCCGGCTTGTGTACGATCGAAAGCGCGCCAGCCGCGCGAAGATTTTTATTGGCGTCATGCACTCTGCGCTGGAGCTAATGGCCCGTGCGGCGTCTGACGTCGTGTTCTCACGTCGCCGAACGCCAAACGATTCATGCAACTTTCCGCTTCATGCATGCGGTGTCGATGCGCCGAAAGTCACACGCGCACCGCGAACGTGGCGGCTCCCCGTTGACGACGACGCCGCAAAATACGCCGCGGAATATCGAACGGGCATTACGGATGCAAAAAAAAAACAAACAAGAAGAAAAAAAAAGTAATGAAATCAATTAACGAAGCTGCATAATTCATGCTCTTCTCGTTTGTTGCAGGTAGGACTTTATTTTCTCCCGCTCTCTCTCTCTCTCTCTCTATCGCACGCGCGAACTTTCGACTTTCCGCGCCGCGAAACTTTCGTGCGCCTCGCGCGCGATAACGTCATGCGCATTGCGCGGCCGGTCGGAGGCGGCGAACGCGCTAACGACCGCGTGTCTTGTTTCGGTCGCGCGCAATTGTTCGGCGCTGACGGGTTTCGGAATTGGGCGAACGCGCACCGCCGGCCGGCATTCCGCAGCGCACTCAACGACGACGACGTTCGTAATTTTCCGGCGCCGTTCAACAAGTCGCGACTCGCTCGAGCGAACTTGCGCGCGCCGCCACAGACCTTCGAGTGTAATTTATTTATCACTCTCGCACGTCAGCCAACGCACGCGGACGCGCGTCGCGAAACGTCGGGGCGATCTGTGTTCGCGCGCGCGAATGTTATTAATAACGCCGCGCCGTCCGCGCTCGCGATCCCGATGGCGAGATTACGCGATGATGTACGATGGTAATTTCGAATTTTGTAAGATCGCGAAGCGTGCCCGGCGTCGCCGGTTTAATTAACCCCGTCGCGTCGGCGGCGATGGAACAAAAAAAAAATGGGGGGAAAAGAGTGGCGCGGCGCAAAAATTAAACATTCGCGGATTAAGCGCTCGGATTAGGCGGTCGCATAAACATGCGTGTTAATTAACTTCGCGCAATCAGCTCGGACGGCGCGCGCGCGCCGCTTTCCGTTCAATTCGAGCGCCGAATTCGCCCCGACGCGCGCGGCGGCGTCTGATTAAAACGGAATTAATTAAAAACTTCGCCGGCGCGCGCCCCTCCGCCCGACGAAGACGACGGCGCGCGTCGGCATGGCGATCTGCCGAAAACCGAACTCGACGTCGACAGCGCAGCCACGCATCGCGCACGGCTATAAAACGTAAATAAACAAATAAGGAACGAACGCTCGCGCTCGACGTCGGCGCGCCGACCGTTCAATTAATATCTCGCGTGGTTCGCGTGCGCCTGATTTGCGTGCGGCCGGATCGCCGGTTCTTTTCTCTGGCATTTAATCGCGTCGATACGATATCGATTCGTCGCGAGTCGACTTGGCATAAATCGCGATGCGCCGATCTTCGTGCCGATATCGCCGACGAAGTCGTTATAAGTCCCATCAGAAGTCGTTAGGGCAGTAAATCCGTCGAAACGTGGAACCAGAGCGTCCTCGTGTTGCGTCGGAAGTCGGCCGGAAATTTTCCCCGGAAACTTCGCGTGTTATCGATATCTCAGCATTATCGTTGTGCGAATCTCAAAAATTTCGTCGCACTTTCGTTGGCAGATAACGACAAAAATTCCAAAATATCTGTGCAAAACTTTATTCCACGATATTTTGGCATAATTACATAGAAATTTTTCATGGCGCATAATTTTAGTGCCATTTGAAAGATAAGAAAATTTTCTATCTAAATATGAAAAAACAGTGATTTTATAGCAGAAATCTATTTTCACGTGTATTTTAAATAGGCGTGGATAATTTTTGTGCCATTCGAAAGATGAGAAAATTTTTAATGTAATTATGGCAAAATATCGTGAGACAAAGATTTGCGCCGATGGTAAATCCTTGTTTTTTCATAACCTCCGTGTAATTGCGGAATGTTTGTTGGTACGGTTTGGTCGGTAGCTTGAGGAGGGTCTGGAATGTTAGCGTGGTCGGATAAACAGCAAGAAATTGTATGGTGTAGTTGCCGATTGCATTTCAAAGCGGCATCGTCGGCGTCCTCGCGCGTTTAACGCAATAACGAAGCGGTTGCAATCTCATCTCGGCGGCGGCGCGCGTGCGCCTTCCGACGCGCCGCATCCCGCAAAACAGTCAATTCGTTGCGCGCGAAACCGCGCGGCGAAGACGGACGGACGCAACTGGCGACGTCGCCGCCGCCCGACGTTTTCCATCCGCGCGCGCGCGCGCCGCGTGCATTATTTATGACATTATATCCCGGTTACAACCCCATCTTCAGATTATGCGCGCCGCGCGACTCAACCTATGCAAACATTTCCAGCGCGCGCTCGCGCCGCCTAACCCGAAAGTCGTCTATCATCATCATTCCGCGCCGGCGGAAGGGGCGCGCATTCGCTCGGCGTATCGTTTCTGTTTTTGCCGCCGCCGCCGCCGCCGGCGCTCTCATCCGGCCGCGGCCGCCCTATCTTCGTGCGCGTGTTTAAATTTGTACCTGTCGTCTCGTCTCGTTCCTCCAGATTTGCTTTAGAACGTTGGACATCAATTACATGCGTTTGCGCCGGCGTTTTGATTGAACCGTCGCGTAATTTACGGCGGCCTGCGTGCCGGTCGTCGTAAAATAATGTTCACATTTTTTGCGCTAATCCAATTAGGTTAGATAAAAACGCGCGCACGCAACCAATTCTTCGAATGACCGCGAACGAATCGCGAACCGGTTGCTTCGAACAATACTTCTGTACAATCGCAGCGACCGCGTTGAACGAAATAAATCGCGCGCGATTCGGACGTGAATAGATAATTAGATAGCTTCGTGTAATTAATACCAACGAGTTCGCGTTAACTGTCGAAGAAAGCCGAACGTAACTGGGCTCCGACGCAATTGAAGCAGAAAAAAAAAACAATGGACGGGAAACTCGCGACTATTAACATTTATAATTCATTAAAGCGCAAACGTCTTGAGGCGCCCGCTGAAACGGCGCGAGATTCTAATTGCCCGATTTGTTCAAACTAACGCTCGGCAAGAGCAAAAATGGCCAAGCGACAGAACCAAATTTCCGCGCGGTCCGCGAGTTTCGTTCGTTTCGCACGTTCTGTGGCGCGGTTGGAAGTTCGCAAAAAAAGAAACATTTATGCACAAGCACACGCGCCGTCGTTAATTAACATAGAAATAGCAGGGATTGTCGGATATACGCTCTTAAATGCAAAAATGTGATAAACGCGCTAAAGCGAAATGTAAATCAAGTTTATTTGTCAGCCTAGTCTTCTTTTGTTTTCTATTGTCGAGGCATTTTCTTGCCGAATCGCGCTCGTCGCGACGTCGTCAAAGTTTACGCACTTGTCAAAGTTTTTGCCACCGATGCCCAAATTGCGCTTATTCATGGCGGCGCGATGCAAATGATCGAAAAAGTTGGCCGCGGCTTCGAGGCGTTAATTTGGCGATTTAATTATTCATAAAAGTCAAAGTGCAAACTACCGACTGAAATAAAAACGTAACGAAATGGCGGCACGACCGACGCGACACGATTTGGAAGAATAACGAAATAATGATACGAAGAAAAAAACACGCACAAAAAAAAGGTGAAACACGAAGGAAAAAGTTCGCGTGGAAACGCGCATTTCATTTGCGCCCTCCTTGGCGGGCGTTCAGAAGGCGAATGAGCGTCGACGCCCGCCGTCGAGGGCGAGGACGACGTTCGCTCCATTACAGTTTTACGCACTGCACGCATTCGTTTCGACGATATTTTCGCGGACGCGAGCGCAGCAGCGTCGCAACGACAACGCAATCATCAGCGGATGCGCGCGCGACGCATTAAAAACGTGCGCGGACCAGCGGGAGGTCGGGCGTCCTGGGCGCGCGTCCCGCGCCAAGGAAGCAAGCGCGAAATGAACGCGTCTCGTCTCGGACGGACGTTGCGCGACGCGCGCGACTTCAAAGGACGCGCGCGTCGGCTGAAGCTTCTTGCCTTCGGCGCTTTCGTTTTCTGCGCTCGGGTTGTCGCGACGCCGCCCCCCACACCCGGTCGAAATTGGCGCATGTTTATGCGCGAATTTGCATCCGAGACGGGTCGCGTTCGCGCGAACTGCGGCGCATATCGTGTGATATATGATTAGGACGACGGCGCGGCGCTCGTTTAATTTTGCTCTCTTCGCGTTTTTCTTTTTTCGTTTACGCTTTGCGACGCGCGTCGCAACTGATTTGGACACTGAAGAATGCGACACACCTCGCGTCAGATGCGTCACGAGCAGGCAATCTTGCCCAAATTAGGACCGCCGCGGCGTTCCGTCTCGGCGTCGCGCAGAGACAATCGCAAAAGATCGTCCGCGTCTCTCCGCGTCTCTCTCGAACGTGTTTGGCGCACACGCAGACGGCCGCCCCGCGGAATGTAGCGAGCGTTAATTAATTTACTCTTTTCGGTTGTAATTCAAGGCGAACTTCGCCGGGCGGTCGTCGCGCCTTGTCGATTCGACGATGCGTTTGACCCGACCCGGCCGGCACACCGGCGGCGGTTGCTCGGCAACAGGACGCAACATTGACGAACGTTGCAGCCGAGGAATGCCGAAAACACGTCCTCGACGCGCCCACGCCGCGCGCCGCACTCGAACTCGGGCATAAAACAAACGCCAAATGAGCACCCGCTGATGACGTCCACGTATTAACAAAGATACGCGCACATTCGGGCGGCGGGCGGCGGCGCGGAGGGCGGTATCAGATAATTTAGCCCGATACGTAATTCGTTCGACGGGTGCGCTCGCAACATCGCTTTGTTACCGGCGGACTTGGCGAGCGGCGCTTGGAAATAATTAATTCGGAATCGCTTGCAGTCGCGTATCCATCCACGTCCGGCGATCATAATAAACACTCCCGAGTGCGTCATGTGTTACATTGACCGAAAGAAACTACAATTGCTCCACGCCCAGTTATTTCGAGGGAATTGCATAAATTTCTCGGAGCGGAATTAAGACGCGCGTAAATTCGTACCGGACGAGGTACACCTCTAATTAAATTGTTTTACGCGAACGCGGTGGATTTTCGACGGAGACGATACGCTTCCGGGCGAACGTCGGATGTAAATCGGCACTGGTTTGCAGCCAAAGAGTCCGGCAGCCCTCGTCGCAACCTGCGAGCTTTTCTTGTCGCGCGTTGGCAATTACGCGGATCGATGGACGCGCGAACGGATTGCACGCTAATGGCTCGCGGCGTCGTCGTCGTTGCGAGCGGCAAACGCCGAATTACCGGCCGGACCGAAGCAATAACGGCGCGCCGACCGGACGCGGACGTTGGCAAATCGTCCGTTCGACAACCGGCGAGTGAGCGATCGCCGTCGGATTCCGCCGCGTTCGACGCACCGCGCACGCATTGTTCGCGCGTTCGTTCGCCGGGAAAAATTCCGCGCGCTCGCAATTTTCCGCTTCTCGGGCCGCGGTCTGCTTTGCCGCACGCGCGCATACATCATCCGCGTCCGGCTCGCGGATTTGCCGCTGCGAACGTTGTATAATAAACAACGCGCGCGCGGAGCGTCTCGTCGCTGCGTTTTCGACTGCCGCTATTTAATAAACTAATTTGCTGCACGACGCGCCGCCCAAAACGAGCGCGCCAGTTATCGGCATAAATCGTAAATGTTACTGCCGATATCGCGCTGGCGATCAACGATTCATCGAATTAATCGATTATTTTCGTTTTAGCTTCGAATAAAAGTTCTTGTAATCAATTAATCGAATGCACGTTTAATATTTTTCTAATTACTTAATTTGGTTAGTTATTTAACTTGATTCCACAGCAAAGGATATAACAAACAGCAGTTAAAGGTTAATAGCCGGAATAGTTCGTGTTCAACTTGGTTCATATAAGGTAATATAGGTAATGACCGCCGGAATTGAGCCATTAATTACTTATTAATTATAACATATAAATTTAAACATTTAAAGTGCTAATTACGGGTTAAACAACAACAATAATTTAATAAACAATTATTGGGATGTTTTCAGTGCCAAGTACCACATTCTGCTCACATCGCATTTTTACTCCCCAAACAAATAAACATTCACAAGTCATATTAATCGATTAATCGATTAATTGCTCGATTGTTTCGACGTGTTCGCCATTCCTAGCCGCGACACGGCGTATCGTACTGCGGGCGTACTGCGTCCGTCGTTCGCTTCGATTTTCGGCGAGGCGATGCGCAGTTTTTCGCTGGACGTGTTTCCATGCACCCAAGTAATCCGGACATTTCTCAGTCCGACACCCTCGCGACCGAGAAAACTGACGCTCCTCGGCGCGCGCGTTGCGCGAGATAAACGAGCGCATCCAACTTGAAACAAGACGTACAACCATCTCGTCCAATATCGCCCACACTGCCGCATCCGGCCACGCAGGGCGTGTAGGAATTCCTCCCCTCCCGGCACGAGACTATGTCGCAAACCTTCGCGGCAAAAAGAAAAACAAAAAAGAAACAAACACAAAACGAAACATTACGTAGACGTTTTTTCTCCGAAGTGGATTTAACGCACTTGCGTCTTCTTCTTTTTGTTTTTCGTTTCGCCTCTCGTCGCGAACGTTCCGGAGCGGCGCGTCGTTTTAAAGTCGTTCGCACTTTCTTACCCGCAGTATTCCGGCTATTTCGACAATTTATTCTCATTTCCCGTTCGCCCCTTGCACGCGACGGCCGGGCGAAAGTAAGAATTCGGCCTGGTTTTTTGCCGCTCGCCCGCTCGTTTCTCACTGACAGCCAGGAATTTCTCAATTTTTTCGCGCAATTTGCCGCCACCTTCGTCGCATTATAAACGGCGAACGTCGCGCACATAAATTACGCTTATCAATTAGCAAATTGCGCGACACAATTATTTAATCAGCGCGCCGGCGACGACGGCGCGAACGCTCGTCGCCGCCACTCCGGGACGAAACATCGAATGAATATGCAAATCGGCTCGAAATTATTTGCGCCGCGCGCGTGCGTCATCTCGATAAATCGTGTCGCGCGGCGTTTATTTGCGCTAAACTGCCGGAGGATGATGTTCGTGCGCATTTTATTCGCGATCTCCGATTGCGGAATCGATAGCGCGATCACTTTCGGCATGCGCTTCGCGACGGAGCGCCAAACGATTTAATTAATCAGACTCGGGGCGGTCGGGCGCGCAGTAATTATTCGCAGCCGGAGCGCGCAAAACGACGCGCTCACCTGCGGACGTAACGATGGTTGCGCGGATGTGCATCCGCAAAGAACGCCGCCCGGCGCTTCGATCTGGGCCGCAAGGGAAAAGGGCAGTCAATGCGCGCCGCCATACGAAAAAGCACTGGCGCGCGCCGAAAAACGTCGGCACTTCATGAATTAATTTAACAGTAACGAAAACGGTGCGATTATACCGAGCGCGTTCCGAAATAAAATTACTCGTGCAATAAACGACGACAGTTTACCGACCAAAACTGTCGAAATATGCATATTGAACGTTCGTTCTGGCTGTTTCCGACTTCTTCCACTGCGAAAGTCCGTTAAATGCAAACATACTCAAAACCACAATCAAATGTTCTCCAAATAGTAATCAAATGCGCATAAAAGTTTAATATCATGACATTACCCGCGCTGCGGATAGGGGGCTGGGGTAGTTTTATGGAAAATAATTGGACGCCAGTCGCGTCTCTTGCAGTGGGGAACTTCTGCCGTACATGGCGAACTTCTACCAAGCATCAGGATTGATTGAAGATTATTGAAAATGTGCCAACATTCGGCCAATAGTTGCTCGTTTGGAATTAAACGAACTGTTATTTGATATTTCGGCACCGAGCCCGTCACAAAATCTTGACGCTTACAATTAGTCGAAGTTCGCCCAACGGTTAGTTAGCATCGCAATGTTTTCTCGCGCGGCGGGCAATCGGCCGGAATCGTGTTCGAGCACTCCGATTACATACATACGCTCGCAGATGGAAATCGTCGGTAACGTTTTATTGGCGGCCGCCGCGACGGCACGCGTGTGTTTCCTCGTTTTGATGGGTCGCGCTCGGCGGCGGCGGCGCGTGCCTTTCGACACGATATCCCGATTAATATCTACCGACCGCCGCTGGTGATTGTTGTTCGGCGCGCGCGCCGACAGGCAAAATCGGCGTCGGCTTTTGTTCGCGCGCCGTTTGGTTTTTTCTTTTTAATTAAAAAAAAAAAACGCCGGAGTGTAACCGTTTTACGGGCACAATAAAACTTAAAAAGCACGAGATGCGAGGGGGTGAACCACACCGGGCCACATTGCGAACGCACTCAATAGCTTGCCCGATACGGCGCCGCTTTTTATAACTCGACGAGATGCGCTCCTTACAAATGGAACACATTTTAATGACTAAGAGATTTTTTTAGGAGCCGTAAAGGTTTGCCCCTTTGCGCGCGCCGTTTATTGTTAATATGTCGCGCATGAGTTTTGTTTGGAATTTGCGTTAACGCAAAGGCCGCTCAAGCAATGCGGACTGTTAGAAATTACAGCAAACCGCCGAAAATGCGATGGGAACAAAACGACTGTTTCGACTTGCTTCATTGCTCCGCAGTCAATGGACGGTCGAAATTGAGTTATCAGCGCCCCGGCCAGTTGGCGATAACGCGAAGGTAACAATAAATTATGGTGTTTTCGCCGCCGCCGCCGCCGCCGTCAGCAAGTGCCTCGAGTTGGCGGCGCTGCGCTTATGTAAATGCGCAAATAGAAAAACGAACAAAACGCGAATGCTTCGGACGCTGCCTCCTAATGGGATGCAAAATTGTCGTTTAATGAAATGCATAATTCAGTTCGCGGCGCTGGTGCTTCCGCCTCGCTCCCGGCGGCGGCGGCGACGTCGTCGACGTCTCAACGTGCGGCGCCGCCTGCATCCCGAAACGCGGACGACGTTCGCAGTCACATGTCACGACGAGTCATGCATAAAAACCTATTAAAGTCGATTTTGATGCCCCGAGCACCGCGCGAAATTAATAAACCGGCGTAGAGTTCGACTCACGACGGAGGCATCGATGAAAATCGAGTCTAGGACAAAGATACCTGCGCGGTGATCAATTTGGATTAGGATCAATCCGGCGCGTTTGAAACGAAAACAATTGAAAAAGTTAAATTACATTATTGATTATTGACTGCCGCCGGCAGCAGCGCGGACGCCGAAGTGCACAATTGCACAAAAACCGACTTCTCCGAAATTCGACGAAATTAACAATCCGCCTCGGCTCTTCGAAGCCGTACGATGCGCGTGGCGTCGTCGCGTGTGCGACGACAATTTCGCCGCGGGATAATTTCTGCCCCCCGCCTCCGCCCCATTCGACGTGTCGTCGACGAACCGGCGCGTTTTTATTGCGGCATTAACGCGCGCGGCGACGGCGCTTCGGTCTTCGCGAAGTACCGCCACCCGAAACGCACGTGCGCGCATAGTTTCCATTCCCATTGGCCGCCTGATAGCGTCGAACAAAAACGATTCGAGCGAACCGAGCGCGCCGCGAGATATGGCTCACCGCCGCCGGCGTTGTTACGCCTCCGAAAGAAACTTAAGCCACTCTTCGCGCCACGCTAATGACGGCCGCCGACTGCGCTCGACGGCGTTCGGCGCGCCTCGATACTCGCGCACGAAACGTCATTAACCCGCCGAGGCGAACAGCCGCTGCCGCCCGCACACGCCCGCCCCCCCCGAGTCGAGGCAATAGCGCCGACAATAAGGCGAAACGCTTTGGTTAATTCATGCGTTCGATCGACGCATTAGTTTCGTATGCAAGGATCACCGAAAGGGGCACTGAAAAGAGCGGATTAAGCGAGGCGCGCCGTCGATTAAACGAAAAACAGTAAAACGAAAAAAAAACAACAAAAAAGAAACTCGAAGGGGAGGGTGAATAAACTTGCGTAAATGCCGTGTTTGTCATTAGTGCGCCAATCGGGTTTACTAATTCATTGGTTTGCTATTGCTTGCATCGACGTTGGAGTGTTTACCTAAGTGCCGTTTGATAATCCAATTTTATTGATTCGTCGACAACGTTTGTCAGATGAGGCCGGATCTCGGCGAAGATATTTTTGCGCGAACGCCGGCCGCGAATCGGACGCAGGCCGGCCACCACTGCCACGGCACGAAACTGTCTTCGACGTGAAGACCACTTTAACGGATGCGTGGTAAATTCACGCGTCGCGTGACAAAACGCTGGCCGGTCGGCCGTTTGTTCGCGACGCTGCTGAAGATCTCCGCTAATGCGCAGCGTGCCGCACCTTTCACGCCGCGCGCTCCCCACAAACAAATGTCACGATTGCATGAAGACATTAATCCCTCTCTCTCTCTCTCTCTCTCTCCACTCATTTCTGCTCACCGCTTACGCGCGCCTGGGGCGCAATGCACGACTTGCGCTAATTAGAAGCGTGCGAAAGGCAAACGAGCGAAGGCATCGCGCTTGGTAAATACGTCTGCGCGATTGCGACCGGCGGCAAGGGGTTTAACGACGCGCTCATTTTTCGCCTACCCGAATCAGCCCGAAAATCTCACGAATCGCGAATACTTGGCGGCCGGATTTCACCTCTCACGCTATCGCCGGCTGAAGCGTATTTTGATTAAATTAACCGTACCGCGATCAGTACGCTGGATATTTGAGCAAAGAAATTTGAAAATGAACTTTCTCTTCTTAAAAAAACATAGTTAGAATCACAATAACAATATAACATAACACGTCGCTTTTCTCGGCGTGGCGCGGGCTTAAAATGAGATTTGATGAAAATATTGACTTTTTCGGGCCGTGAAGAACTGCATGGGAAAACCTGCAATACCGGCGCGAAACCGACGGAGAGAACAGAAACGTACGAAACGTACGTTCGGCGATAATTCAACGGCGTCGGGTGCGCGTCACGATAATTAACAATCGGCGTGATCGCGACGCCCCGACGTTCGGCGCGCGATAAATCTGCATAACCGTTATGTTCGCGGCCGTGCGCAGTCGCATCGCGTCGGAGATAATCGTGAGAGAACCCCGCGCGCAAAATAAAATGCTTTGCGTCAACATTTTGCTCTCGTCTCTCGTTTTTTCGCTCTGCGAAAAGGAAACATTCGAGCTGACGTTTCGGAGGCTTCTCCGGCGGCGCCGTCCGACCTTTTTTGCGCCTCGTGGCGGTCTCGAGTAAATCAAATTCTCTACCGCGTCCTTCTGTACTTTAATCGCAACCGGTAATAGGTCGCCGCCGGCGAAATTGGACAATATCCAGACAGTGCCGGTGTTCGATTATCGATGCGCCGCCGCCGGCCGAGGCGCGTTCGATTCCGTGCGGGGAGCGGTCAAAAAGTTCGCTAATTAAGTTTGAATTAATGAACACGCGCGGCCAACGCACGCGGGGAGCAACCTCGGCAATGGTGAATACAAATTGAATATTTTAAACATTAACGCGCGCAATGGTTAATTAGCGTCGCCGCGATTTAATACGCGGTCAAACTTCAAGGAAATGCTGATTGCAAGTGAGGAACGACGACGTCATAACTTCACATAACTTGTGGTCGTTTGGTTGTTTGTGTTGTTGTTTTTTTTTTCCCTTTGTGCGGCAATATTCGTCGTTTGCATCGCGTGGCTGTGTTTTCTTCGTTCCGTCATGTGCCATTCGTTTCGAACTATTAGCGCGGCGAACTGCATCGCGAGTCGCAGTTGCCGAATGCGTCGCCGCCACCCGAGAACGCGAACGCGGCACGTTCGTTGCGTTTTTGACGACGGTTAAGCGCTCCATCCTTATCCGCCGCTTTTTACCCTCGCCCGCGGCGAAAACGCCGTTTCGGCCGGCTGCGCGCGCGAAGAGTAAACTCGCACCGTTTCTTGACTCCCTCGGCTTTGCGACGCGGTAATCGTGTTAATAAACTTGGCAAACAATGTCCGCGCTCGCGTTCGCCGCTCGCGTGAAATTAGCGCGCCAGCGAATGCTTAAGCGAAGCCGATGCTGATGCTGGGGCGCGTGAAATAACGCGTTACTATACGCGCGACGCGGGCATAGATAAAACGTGCGACATGATTCGCACGATTCGAGCCGCGTCGGCGCCGCGAACGCCAACGAACGTAAACATCCCGGCGTTCGGCAGCTCGCAAATAAAAAGACTTACTACGACTGCATCGAGATCGCTGCGCTGACGTCGAAATGACGGTCGAATTTTGCGAAAATAATTTTCGCCGCTTTTTTCGCACCGTTTTTTGTTTGGTGTTTTTTTTTTGTGTCGCAGCGGCGGTTGGGGGCGGAAGTGAAACGTGTTCTGGTCGACGTCGGCCGAAACGGAAAAATTCCATCAACATATCAACGTTCGCGCGCACGAATCAGCACTCGCGACGTGTCAGACCGGTCTGATGGCGGGGCAAAGTGCGCTGAAAGTTTTCGGCAATAATCCGCACGTTTTGGTGCGCATCCACTAATGCCGCGCATTAGTCGATTGCAAACCGCGCGGCGCATTAACACGTCCGCAACTTCGGGACGCTTTCGCGTGCGAATGCCGTCTGGAGCGTGCCGCGAAACTTTCGTTATCGCCGATATTCCGCGCCGCCTCCGACCGGCCGCGGCCGCATGCAAATCGAATTCAACAGGTATCAGCGCCAGGCTCGGCGGCGTCTTCCGTCGGCGACGCAATTCGTCGACGCCACACGAACGTTATTGTGCGGCGGTTACGCATCATTTCGGCGAGTAGTTTCGGCAAGTTGGAGGTGTCACCGACGTCGCGCACGTCGCGCACGTCCCGCGAACTAATGCACTCGCAAGTTTCCGTGCCTTAAGTAATTAGACGCGAAGGCGGAACGGGAAAAATCACGACGCCACGCGCAGGAAGCTCGCCCCGCGCGACAGGCGGAAGACTCGCCCGTCCCTTTGGTCGAATGCGAAGTATTAACAAGTGGCGGCGGAAGATTAGTTTGCTTTGGCACGAAGTTAACGCCGCGCCGCGGCGCGTCCCGTCAGGCGTTGCGGCGCAGCAGTGAAAGTTTTAATTAATAGGGGAATAGGCTAGCAAATTAATTAATTAATTACTAAACTATCAACTAAAACATCGCCAGAAGAAGCGCGGTATAATTTGCGTCGGAACGTCATAAGCTTAATGCGACATTGCGAATTGCGTTGCCGTCGTCGCTCTGGCGATGGAGGTTGGCCTGAACATACGTACGAGCAACACATTTATCGCGGAAAACCGTGAACTTCGCAGCGCGCACGGACAGCACGGCTTCCAATCCACAAACGCGTTTCTCCTCTGCGCCCAGCGCGCTTCGTGCCATTACCGTCGGCACCGCCGATCGGCACAACCATTATTAGTGCTTATTGCTTGGAGCTCGTTGGCGGAAGAATGAATCCATTGTTGGGAATCGCGGCGAGCCGGTCGCACGTCGAATCGATTCCGGCGGCGGCGGCGGCGGCCGGGCATTGTTTTCTCGTTCGCGTCGGCGTGCGTATGTCTGTCGGCTCGTTTCGTTCCTCGTTTGCGACGATCCGATTCGGCACCATCGCTTTCCCCATCAAGGCGAACGTTTGCGCGCTCCCGGTTTACTCTGGATGTGTGTGCTCGTTTTCGCCCATCCCTTCCTTTTCAATTAGCTGCATATGTGTGGAATCATCTACAGCAACTCACAGTATTTGATTCTCCGACTTGTTTCGTGGTGCCGGTCATGTTTCCGTTTATGGTTGTTTGTCTGCCTTCTTCGACGGGAGCAATCGCCTCGTCGATAAATAATTGACAGGCGGTATTAGCGCGGACTTTTCGGCGTTGCTGTATATCGCCGACGCGGCGTGTTCGCTGTCGAGATGCTTGAGGTTGCAGATGGAATCTCGCGATTGCGGTGCCTTCAAGGGCGCCTAAGCGTTTCACTGGTAATCGCGTAGGAGGGGCGGCTCATTGTTCATCAGCGGCTCAGTGCGCCTGCATGGCGACCACCGGCTGGGCGGTTGAAACTTCGACGCGCACTCCGAGACCGACTACGTGAAGGTGGTAAACTGTGACTGTCTCGCCGCGGACTGCGCCAAACCGACGCCGACGTCGCACGCTGATCTCGTCTCGTGGCTCGACTTCAAACGCGCACCGTTTCCGTCGCCGTCAGGGCGCTTTCCGTCGTTGGACGTCGCCGATTGCTTCCATCATCAGCGCGCTCGGCTGTCCGACGGACGCCGGCTGATGCACAACGTCGCTGGCGTTTCGGTATGTCAACTCAGAATTATGGATGGCATTAGGAACAAAGAAATTAGAAACAAAAATGGATGCCATCGCCAAGATAATCTGGGAGTGACCGAGGAAGAGCTGGAAATTAGGATGCGGCAAACGACATAGATATAAATACAGTATGCCGACGTCTCCATTTATTTTCATGCTGTCAACGTTGTCGCGTCGTGATCGGCCTCGTTTCATTCGACGGCGTTTATTGTTCATCGCCGTTCGACAAAACGCTATCGCTTTCCACCGCGACACGCGCGCAGCGAGCGTGCGCAAGACGGCGCAATAAACGGTGGAAATGCCTCAAATCGCAAATCGACGACCGGCTTCTTCCAATATCCGGCGTTTCGTAGATTTTATTGGCGTGACATTCGACAACGCAGGCGGTCCCGAGCCGCAGCCTGCGACGCGAAATCGGCGACGGCGCGGAAGAACGAAAGCGCGGCACGCGCAGCGTGCAAAAGTTTGCGCAATTTATCGTTTAAAATGAAAAAACTTTAATTCCTCCGTTGTCTCCATCTTCATTTACTCGTTCGCCCGCATTGCTTGGTTCTCCGTTTCTTCCCTTTTTTTGTGTCGCGCGGCGCGCCGCTGGGAAACTAGACGCGGGAAAAAGTTGACAACGAAACATATTTGGAACTACATCTGAGGCGCAGCTCGGCGACGCGTTCGTTCTCCTTTCGTAGTGCTTGTGTGTGTGTGTGTGTGTTTTTTTTTTCTTCTTCTTTTTTTTGCAATTTACGTGCCCGCCCCGCCCGACCGCGAACGTTCTCGGGCGACGCTTGCGCTCTGCGCTTGCATGTCAATTCCCCGAGCGCAATTTGCAAAAATCATTTCATTTGGGAAAACTTCGCGAAGTTGTGCGGCCCCCGAAAGCTCGAAAATTTCGAGCGATTCGCGCGCCGATTTTCGCCGATTCTCCCGCAGATTTGCAAAGTTGAATTATGCAATTTGCCAGCCGAATCGATTTCAAAGTTTTATTTATTCCACCTGCTCGGAAGTTTGACGCGCCGACCGGCAACGGGAATTCGATATCATTTTTCTCGCCTTCCGGGCGGCGGCGGCGACACTTTTCGTCCCTAAGACGGCGAAATAGCCATTTAACGTTATCGCGCGCCCGATCGCGGACCCCGTCGCTCGGTTCCGATAAATTTCCGCGGTGTTTTCTTCACTGTCGCCCACCTTTTCGGGCGGCTCGCGCGCATAAACCGCGCGCTCGTTTCGCCAGAGAATGCGCAACGCGCGCGGCGCGAACTTTTCCCATTTCCTAAACGCTTTACGCGCGCGTCGTCGGCGCGCGACGCGTTGCTTAATGGCGACGAGCTTTCCGGCTGCTTTAACGCCGCAACCTCGGCGGCGGCGTCGCTGTTGTTGTCCGACGCCCGGATTTGCGCCACGGTCGCGAGAATCGCAGGAAATCTTTTACTTCGGCGGTGCTTTCTCGTCCTCGCTTTGATTTGCTTTCAGAGGCGAGTCGCTTTCAGCGCTCGCGCATTACCCGAACGCGCTTTTAAACTGGTACATGGAATTCGTCAAATTGCATTTGACGGCATTAATATAAAAGTCTTGTCGCTTTCGAACTAAAGCACGCACCGCGTTGCTGGGCGCAGGCCTAACGAGCGAATGGCGTGGGCAACAACGCCGGGAAGAGCAGGTGGGCCGCTGAATAACCGCTCCTAAGTCGACTCATCCGGCAGCCAGCCAGCGAAGCCGACCATCTATCCAACGTCGTCCGACGCGAGCGCCGCATAACCGTGTTATTATTCATCTTAAACCCTTCGAAGTGCCATGCACCTTCGGCCGCGTCGAGCCAAAATCCCTCGTTTCAGAATCGACTAATTCACTCTCGTCGTCGTAAACGTGGCCACCCACGCCGTAGGCCCGTGCCCAGTAATATGCGACCTGGCTCATTAAACGCCGATTTAAGCCGATCAAGGACAACCTGTTATAGATCAATATTCAAGAGACGGCCGAATGCGCCTCCGCTTTCCGGTGCGCGGCGGCGAAATAACACTCTGCCGTTTACTCGCACGAGGAGAAGGACGGACGCGCGAAAGTCGCCGGCTGGCAGTGATTCGACCGGATGCTAAAATATTTGTGGACGAATGCGGCGCTCGGAGAGGGACCGAGGCGATTACAGCACGCGCATTAGCAACATTCATTCGATAGACGGGCGGACGAGCAGAAAGTGCTTTCGATGCGGACGCTGCGGCGCGCGCTGCTCTACGAGGCGGCGGCGATCGGAGCGAACCCTTATGAATTATACAACGGTGTCAAAAACGGCCGCGCTGAAATATTAACCGCCGCCGGCCGCTCGCGCGCTCGTCCTGGCTGCTCTACGGCTTCTCGCGTCAACCGCGCGTACTTTCGCGCACTTAGTGCGGCGCGCGGTGTTCTTTTTCGCCCGTTTAGCGGCTTTCGGCGAACTTTCGGGGCCAAATTTCGCTTCGATAAGCCGCTCAACGCCCCGACGACAGTCCTCAAACAAATACCGTGAGAGTGAGCAACAGCAACAGGCGCCGCCGAAGGGACGCATAGCGAGTGCCGAATTTGAGCGCGCGTTCGGCCCTCGCCGTTCGGTCCCCAAAGGTGAAACAATAAAACGGCGGGCGCCGAATGAAAAAAATTTCATTCGCGCAAGTGCTCTCTCCTAATACCCCTCGTTTTTGATAAAATATTCGACGCGAGCGGCGATTCGCACGTCGGCGGGCGAATTAAATTCGCCTTTCCGCTGCGTTTAATCCGCACGAACGTCATAAACCTGATTGCAGCACGGCCAGATTGATGCAACGCGCTCGAGTGTTTGTTTGTTTCGCCGATGCGAGATCGCCGCGCCCGTCGTCGTCGCGATACGCCGAAAGGGCGCGGGCTAACGGCCAGCCGCGCGGTTCGTGCATTACCTTAATACGTTGTCGCGCTCTTATCGGCGCGTCGCGATGCACCCGCCGACGATAACCATCACGCGATGCGCCGTTCGCGAGCGACAAATAAGTGCGGCCGAGACGCGCGCGCCACCTCGAAGGGTGCACGGGGTATTTGTCTGTGCCGCTTTAACGTCGCGCCGAACTGAAATATGTCGCGGGCTGAATGCGGCGGCGTCGCGCGCGCGAGAATAATGGCGCTAGATAATTCGAAAATTGTGAGATATCGCGCGACGCGTCGCTGCGCTTCCCTCGGCGTTTAACAAATAAGCTCGCACACACCGCGCCGCTCGCCTTTCCACGCCGAACACGCGCATGCGGCGAAAAATCGCCTTTATTAGCGCATCGCGGCTTAAACTTGCCTACCGCGCTGGCAAATTGGAGAACGTCTTCGGCGAACATAAGACCGGCGCGCCGTCGCCGACGCAGTGCGTTGTATCAGACTATAACATAACATGAACTAATTTAACGAGCACGCCCCGCTCGACAGCCGCCGTGCAAAAATTTATCGATATAAATATTTAAAAAAATATCTTAATTGATATATCGATATATTGCGCTCGCTATTGAATAGAATCGCATATAGTCAAGAATCGATTCTTTGTGTCCAGTATGTTATTTAGTACTGGTTTTTTATAAACCTATTAGAATATGGTTAAAAAAATATCGACTTTTATACCGTTTCGATAGTCCGAATTTAATATCGCCACATCGATAGGTCGAAACATAAATTATCGCCCGAAAATATGGATATATTGATATATTTCCGCCATTCCTAGAGCCGCCACTCGACATTGGTTTGCAAAGGAACGCCAAATATTGAAGTTGGCGGCGGCGGCGGCGGCGGCGCCGTCGCGATTTATGAAAACAGGCGACGGCCGTTGTTAATAATTCTCCGACGTGTTTGGGAGCGCGTCACTGGCGTGGCATCGATTGGCACGCCGTCGTTTCGTAGACAATTCACTTGTACGCGTAAATAAACCGTATCCACAACGCTGCGCTGCGATTAGAGTACGCACGTTACGAGTGGGCTTTTTTTCCCTCCGCGTCCGGGCACCGTTTCGCATCAAACTTTCGCCAAGTTGGTTTTCCACTGAGCGGCGTAATGTAATTTGCGACGCGCAAATATCAGCGGCGCACTTTATTTCGGCGCATTCGGCGAGTTCGAAAATGTCTATCCGAGCGAGTTCGGCGCGCGCTTATTTGCGCCGACGCTCGCGGAGTCAAGACGGCGATCCCTCTCCGCCGCCCCCCTCCCGCCCGCGCCCGCGTTCGCTTTTGATGGCCTTATAAAGTTGATATCGATATCGCCGGCAATGTCGGCGGGCGTCGCGGCGTCCGCGCGCCACTCTTCGGTGCTTCCGTTACGCCATTTTTATAGACGAATTTCGTGCTTTATTTATAATGCGAAACGATTGCGCGCTCGGCGCGAGCGCTATTAGAGACGGCGGCGCGCTCAAATCGCAATTTAATTCCTTCTCCGAAATTGCGCACGCGCAGTAACGAGGCGTGGACGTGCTTAGTTGCGGATGTGATTTTCATTGCATTCGTTTGGGTTATAACGCTCGACTGGAAGACGTGTTAGATTTTATCTCACACCTCTCAACGCCGATCGCGTTTGTTATGATAGCGAGCGTCAGTCACTTGTTTATGCACGCAAGATGCGGCGCGCGTTTATTTCGTCATAAAGCTTAAATTTATGGAACGTTAGTTTCCTTTGCCGAAAGTCACCGACATCGTCTGTCTATACATCCATGCTAGAGTTGAAATTCAATTCTTGCAACGTTGTTTATGACCTTGCATGGTACCGAAAGTCAATCGCACTGTGATGGCCCAGTGAAAGAAAGCTTTGTAACGCGTGGCTAACTGGAGACGACTGTTTATTACAAACTAATTGTAAGATTTTGTTATATATACATCTATGTACATTCATATATCTTCTCGTCTTTCTTATTGAGTGTATCGTTGTATGAATTTTGCAACACATAAAAGTAACGCAATTCTTTCACTATACGTATAACCTATATTTTTTTCATAATTGATTATCTGCGAAATCTTCACGGCCTTTCTTGAGTCTTTGCTTACGATTCCGCGACCATGAGTTGTATTTCATGAACCGTTTATACATCGTAGAAATACCATTGACATTCCTTTATTTTTTTCCCTTTGGCCCAAATAAACTTAAACATTATAAAACTATGGACAACACTAAAGCAGTAACGATAGTAACAATTAATAACATAATAATAGTACAGAACAATTATGCATTGTGGTATTAGGGGCGCAACAGCACTGTATCGAGAGTATTTCTGAAAATTTATAGCTCTACTAATCAATATTAATTATTTTCCAATTTATACGCTAGCAGTAAACAAGCAGGCGCATTTTAAATGATTAAAATCCTGTTGGAGCGCGCTGCCGCCACAGCGAACTGAAGTTTCTTCATCGTTCTATATCGTTCTATAGCGTTTCTCGTTTTGGAATGGGGACTTCATCTAGCAATAGGTGGACGTAGGCAGTTCGCACCAAAAAGTGTTCGCCTGAATACACTTCGATTATTTCCGTAACCATTGCTTTGTCGGCGAACACAGATTCAAACCGAATCAATTTTAACACATGCGGAGGTAAAATCCCTTCAAAGAGGCTGACTGGCTTTAGCCGCAGGCAAAGGCAAAAATGAAGCCCGTAGCGGATGACGAGTGAGATATCCGTGCGCGATCTCGGCTCGACGCAAAAAGAAAAGAAAAACCGCCGAAGCGCGCGGGAGTCGGAGTGGTCGACCGTTGGATTCGATTCGTCTCGTTTCATTCGTCCGAATGCGATTCGATTTTTGGATTATTTCCTGAATATGTTGAATGCTCGCCCGGCGGGAGGGGATCTCGATTCGGGCGCACGGAACGCTACGTGTCGGTCGTGATGTCTCCGCGAGGCGGACAATCAGATTTTATGCGTCGCCCTAAATTACCTACCAATTGCCTGCCACGAACTCGGCCCGTTCCGTCTCGTCGCCGGCTCGTATCGTTCGTCTGGAAATTTTTCTTCGTTGTTCGACGTCCGGCGGCTTCGCGCGCCTTCGCCGTGGCGGTTAATTTTCATCAGGTCACCTGCGGATGGCCAAATATTGTGCTTTCATTACGGGAAGAGTCAACGATGGGCGCGGTCCTGTTTTATTAGTGGTAATTAGTGCGAACCGCGAGTGCGATCGACCGCGAAGAGACTGCCGAAGCGCGCCAAGAACGCGATCGAATATTGAACGGGCTCAAACAGCTCGCCGCAGCGAAGAAATTCGGGCGAACAGCCAGCCGGCGATAATGTTGACATACGTGCGTCGGGAAATGTAAAAGAATGCATTATTCATCGTTCCAGTTTTCAATTCAATTGCCGCCATTCCGGCGCGGCGTCGGCGTCGGCAAATTTAATCGCGCACCTACCGAAATCTGCCACCGCCAACGCCAACGTCAATCGTAAATTAAGCGTCACGGCGACGCAGATTCGCAGACCGCACAACACGATGCCGCGTGGCGTCGTGTGGGTTTTCGCTCCGGCGGCGCTCGCGAATGTCCGGGGCAGAAAAAAAACACATTAATCCGCCGAGTTACTTGCGCGCTGCGCAAGAAAGCCGACGTCGGCGGCGGCGGCGGCCAGGACTTAACCGCAACGCGCCGACAATCTCGACGCGCTGGCAGTAATTAGCTTCGCGACGGTTATCGCATTTTTGCGGTGTGGAATAAGCGCAGGTCGAGGTGGCGCGAAACGCCGCAGTCGCTCGCGCAGTCCGTCATAATGCGGGCCTGGATTTATCCCTTCCGTCGGAGGCGTGCACCGGCGGAGGGCCGGCGATGTTTTATAGTTGATTAATTTCGCGCTATGATGAACGATAAGGCAGAAAGGAGCGGAAAATGGCCGCGCTCGGAAAAGGCGAGACGCGCCAGACGCGCAGCGCTGCCGAACATAATAATGCGCCCGGGCGGGGGCGGGCGTCGCCACCCCTACATATTTTACGTTTAACGTTCGTACGTTTAAGCGGCGGGCACGTTAACGTATTGGGTATTAGGTTTTGCCTTCAACCTGCCGCGGGCCCCTCGAGCAATATCTCAACTGCGCACTTACCTGCGAGAGTTATAATGTTTTCGAGATCGTCCGCCTGCGGCGACCTCATATCGTTTCTTTCGCGGGCACGCGCGGCGCAACCTGACGTACACAATTAGTAACGTCGTACAGTGGAGAACTTGAATATTTCTGGCGAACTTCAAAATATCTGACGAGGGGCGACAACTGCTCGATGCCGACTTGGTACACCCCCAAACTGTTAAAAATGTGCCAACATTTTTATGCCATCTGAAAGCTAATTTTTGCTTGTTTTTTCCGTGTTTGTTTCATTCCAATCGATCAATTATTGGCCGAGTTATAAGCAAA
>JAODGE020019614.1:0-10762 GCA_027574965.2 Ecitophya simulans
CTTTTGATATAGCAACACCGTAGCTGACAATGAGACAATTTTATAAGTAATTATGCCACGTCTTTTGATAACCCCCATGTAATTTCTTACAATTTGGAATTATTTCTTATATTTTTTATATTTTGGAAATTTTGTCGGTACGGATTCATCAGTAGTTCGACAAGGGTGGAAAGTTGTCATCATTTTTTTGCTCGGAGAAACTCGCACGTTTTTACGAGACTTTCACCTCCTTTCCCGTGAACGTCGCGCTTCTCGCTAACGGCTCGGCGGTATATCTGCACCAGCCGTTTTGATAGCGGCAATAGTGGATCTAAATGCGCCGTCGTCAATTATGCACGTTTTACGGCCGCCGCCGTAAACCTCAAGCGGGCGGCAAGCGTGTACGAAGGGCGATCAAGCAAATGAGGAGCGGCAATGCGACGCGACGTCCGAATGGGAATTTATCACCAAATTGGTGCGGCTACCGGTTGCGCACGTCGGCGTCGTTCGTGCGTTTTACACGCCGCATGCATCATGTTGTTGTTGTTGTTGTTTTTTTTCCAGCGCGCACTTGACGTGCCTAACCTCACTCACGCGCCACTCATTCTCTTTCACGCGTAATCGTAGCGAATAAAATTTTCATAAATTATAAATTTAACGCGAGCATGCGCGCCGCCATAAATACCATAATCGTGTGTGCCCACCTACAGCGCGCTGCATAGAAGCTCGCCAATCAACATTTTATGAAATATAAAGTCTCGCAATGCGCGCGTCTTTTTACGACACTCTGTACGCGGTTTCATGAAGGAACGGCGCGATATGTAAATAAAGCAATTAAATGCGTATCAATTAAAGTCGCATGAATTATGTAGCGAAATCGAAAATTTAGTGCGCAATTTCAATTAATTTTCTTAATAAGTTTTTCAATTATTGCCGCGTGCGTCGGACGATCGCAATTTGGACTATTCGAAACTCTACCCACCGCATTGCCGCGCAATTATTCTCGCTAAATCGTCGTGCGAACGCCGCCGTCGAAGGCTGCGCGAAAGAGTTTATGCGTGAATAGATTTTCATTATGCCGCGATTTAACAATAAAGGGTGCAACATATTGTATACGATTAACACTCGTATCCTGCCGCCACTCGAAAGCAACTGGCTGGAAATTCATTTTTAATTCCTGCGGCGGCGAGCACAGACATTACACTATCTAATAGCGTTACAGATAGTGTGTGGATGGACAAAACAATAGAGCGGATATTGCTTTGGTTGGTTAAATATTAGTTACAGCTACCTTACTGGCTTCAGCATAGATCACATTTTAGAAACATCGGTGCGCCATGTCCGAGCCGCCGAAGTTAAGCAATTATCTAGCATAAACTGGCATTATCGGGCGCTGTGTTTCGGGTACCAGTTAAGCAATTTTGTGACCGATATCAGACGAGCACGAGCCGAAAGTCGAAACAACGCGCGGTCGGGTTGCGCCTAACCTGCTCGTGGCGTGATTCCGACGAAAGCGCCGACGAAAAGTGAGCAATTATCGTAATTTTCGTGTTGGGCGATTGGAGAATTGTTAAAGCCGTTTATTTGGAATGTGCGCTGGTTCGGGAGGCGCAGACAGGAAGCGCACGTCTGAAGATGATTTCGGTAAAATTGGCAAATGTGACGGAAATTGGACCCGAACACAAATTACCGAGACGAGCGCGTTGTGAGCGTTTAATGCGACTGCGCGTTGTAATTTACGAAAATTAGTCGCATTACTTAAGCGCGAGGCGGAGCTTGTTACGCGCGTGCTGCACCTTGTCCAGTCGCGATAAACCGAATTAATTCCTTCGGACAATTTATACCTGTCCAATTATCATTTGTAAATGAAGCGGCGATTCGAGGTGGCGCGCCAAATTCAAATTAAACGAGCAAATAATCAAGATGCTGGCGATTGCCCGTTCGCCGGCCGCGTGGAACAATGTGCCATTTACTCGATGTGAGCGCAATCAGCGATAAGCGCAGCGCATTTGTAACGCAAGGACCTGCCGCGGACAGCTCGAGGAGTGATAGAGGATGCCACCGTCGAGGACGGCTCCTTAGCGTCGCTGCGCGGCGCTCCGCTTCGTTCGGGACGAAATCAATTAATTTTTACGATTTTATCAAGAAGCTCGTCGTTCGTCGCTCGCTCGGCGGTTTTAAATAAATTAACATCGGCCTGCCGACCGGCCAGCGTACGTGACCGGCGCGTCTACCGAAGACACCATCAACTGGTAAGGTGTTCGAGTCGGAAGATTTTCTTCCCAGTTAAGCGAGGTGAGGATGACTGACTGATAGCCGAGGAGAGAGAATTAATATAAACTGTTGGCCAAATGACAAATGATGTCGGAGCCGGAGATTAATGAATTCAACATCCTGTATAGCTGAATGGACTTTGCAATAAAAGATATTCGTGGATCTCTGCGGCAGAATTAGGTGTTTAACTATTGCTGATTACATTTCCGCGTCGCCAAATTAAAACCGAAAATCATTCGCAATCAGCACCAATTGGAAAAATGGATATGACTCAAATATCACGCACTATCAAAAGCCCACGGCTATTTGTTTATCGCAACAATTTCCACTGAGCTGGTGTATTCGAATGTGTCGGATAAAAAAACCTAGGCGAATTGAACACGTTTCGTTATTTATGCCAATGTGCATCATACTATGATGGTTTGATCAATCTCTGAACGCGAATCGAGAGCACGGTTCATGAACTTGCGTATTTGTAACACGGCAAGCGATAAGATTAAAAACATTCGGTATGTTTTTTTAATTGTTGCAAAAACAAACCATGCAACCTTCGGATGTTCAATATCAATCTCAATATTAATTAGTACACTTTTATAATAATAAAACTTTGAATAATCCGGAAACTATGACAAATATGTTCTCAAGACGAGAGCTTCTATTAACTCCGCGCCGAGAAAAAAGGTAAAAAACTTGAATTGAATAAACATCAGATGAATACAGAGCTAATCCTATTAGGATGTAAGATATCAGCCGAATATAAGAGAGAAGTTTTCAATGAATATTGAGAAGCTCCCATAGAAATGGTTGCGAGGTAATCTCCTAAAAATACATTGGACATGTAGATGAACATTGCCGAATACTGCTAAATACGGAATACACGTGGCGATCAAAAAAATATTCATTGTACTTTAGCTGTGGCCCTAGAAAAACACGCCTCAGTACGCCGCACAGCCGGTGGGGTGGAAAGCGTGTGATTAGCCATTTAAAAATGTGGACGACGGGCGTTGAGTAAGTAGTCGCTAATGTTGATGTAAAAACAGCTGTGAAAACTGAAATTTGCCGCTTTTAATGCACGCTAACACCCGCCACGTCGGTGGTGTCATGGTGTGATGGCGGAGAGCCCTCGGCAAACGAAAAAAGAGCGAAGCGCGTTCAAGTTGAAGGGATTAACGTTACACGTCGGTAGGGTTAGGGATTCTTAGGCATTAACAAGTTATGAATAAATAAAATACGTTTTTTTTTCAGCACGCTATGCGTAAATAATGGAAGACAAAACAAGTTTTTGGTAAAAATAAAGTTTTTTTGTAATAATGCAGCACCTTTATAATTTTGCAAGCTAATAAAGATATTTTTCTCTGATGCTTGAGTTTATTGAATTCACCGAGAGAAAGGCGTATTTCACGTTTGACTCGTGCCGACTGTCATCGTCTTTGTTCCTTGCCCGTGGAATAATTTATGAAGGATAATAGAGTAAGTCATTTCAACGTTTCCAGTCGGTGATGCTCTCTGCCTCGCGGCTGCGTCTTTTCGCCACTTCAACGGCTCTTAATGGAGTCATTAAAATCTGCGGATATACAAACATGCTTTTGATGATTGCTGCTTTGCACATTAAATAAACAGAACAAACAGCTCGTATCTCTGAGGATCCGAAGACAGAACACCACGGATCAGAAGACTCCGAGACCTAATGAGAAACGTTCTTTTTGCGAATTTGTCTCAATTTGTGGCCTGTCTAAAGATGGAAAATAATATGGTATTAATACAAGCAGCCCAAAAAAAGGAAGCGACGTCACTTGTAAAAGCCAACAACGACTTAAGGGCTGCATGTGGCTCCGTGCGGCACGCGAAGCTTATTTGTGAATAAGTATTCAATAAACCTGAGCACTTTTCTTGGTTCGTCAAACTTTCGTTGTATGATCCGACCAACACGGATGGGCAACCTGCTCGTGGTGTGTTTGAAGGTTTTACAAAAAAAAAAATTTACGTATCCGCGGTAATGAATTTGTTGTTGTTAAAGGCCTCGACGTCAACCTCAACCTCTTTAGCATCGCCTGTCGTCGTCCGCGTCTCGGCCGCTCTCTTCGCGGTGGTCTCGGTAATTATAGGTTTCGAAAATAATAACACCGGTTCGGCATTCGAAAAGTGCCTTCTTCATGAGAACCGATAGTTAGTAAACGATAGCCTACGAAACGTGAATCTTGTTAACGCACACCAGCCGGGCGCACTGCGCGCTCACTTCGGGGCGATGTTTACATTTCGCCTCGCATATTACCTCCCGACACACGCTCGCGGGAGTAAAACAAATACCCGCATACAAAGTGTCTCAACCGCAAAATGTTCAATGTCAAAACAAAACTCGGGCGAGACATTTCCAACTGCTCCGAGTGTGATTATAGTTGATGACAATTTTTTCGCTGCAAACAAATTTTATCTCATTAAATACGAATTATTGCTTGGTAAAATCAAAAATTACAAACAAAAAAAATAGTTGACGTGCTGTATAAAGTTGATACAGTTAACAAGTTTATTTGTGCCGAGTTCAAATTGGATGAATGCAAACCGCCGAAAATGCCGCAGAAAAAAATCGACGACGGTGACACAATAATTGCGTTGATTAGACGTCTTCAACGCATGCCTTCGATGATTACATAATTTGAGCGTGAGCAGAAATGTCGATACATATTTGAAGACCTACGCGAGCGCCGCTCACGATTGTGCGCCGCTTGGGCGAATAACGAAATTTCTGTTTATCGAGAGCCGATGTTAAAAGAGCGCTTTGTTTCTTGCGGCGATGGGCTGAGTTAAGACATTTTATCAGCACTCAAATTAACCTTTCAATTTTTACGAAGAGCTCACAACCAGTCACAAGTCACAACTAGTCACGGTGCACAGGAATTTAATTTAAAAAAAAAAACGATTTTGCGTTTGTGTAAAATCAATAGTAAAGATTTGGAAAATATTCTCATAGGCGGCTGGCTTCGAAATCAAGAACATTAATTAATTGACCTTCCCATTGCGTAGCCAATAATTAATCTACATATTGTATAACTTCTTAATTGCTCGCTCAAACTTGATTCCGCTCAATTATGAATTGAGTTTCGGCTCGCGTTTGATTTATTATAACCGCCGAAACGTGTCTCCAACTTACGTAATTTTAAACGGTTGCATTCATTAACGAAACTTCATTAACTTAATTAGGCTCTGCTATTCAGTGTATAGTTCCGAGCGTTCGCTATCCGCTTCGTGACCAAATATTCACAGCGTACCTAAATTCCGAAAACATATTCATATCTATTGATATGCTTGCATTGATGTCTTCATCTGTCATTCAAGTGGTAAAGATGTAGAAGAGAAGAGAAAACTCTATCAAACAATTTCAGTCTTTCAACTTTCTCAACTCCAAGCGTCCGCATGGCGGAGAGATTGAAATAGATGTGTCGATGAATTCCTTGAGTGAATATTTTGAAGTATGACTAGACAAAAATGTGAAGAGCCAAGACGTCAGTTTTTGGAATTCTTTATTAATTTATTTTATTTGTCCGGGCGGCAGGAGTCAGGTACTCAGCGGTAGTATGACGCATATGACAAGCGTTTTTAAGAATTACAATGTTCGGACGGTTGATGATCATTATTGTGGATTACCGTAATAATGATTAACATGTTATAATTTTCTGTTTGGCGTTTGTAACGCACTGTATGTTCGTGGAAATTAATAAAGTAAATTGTATCGTGCCTCGGATATAATTAGCTCTTGCATGTTTTAATGATATTTAATATTTTTCATGAAATAACAATTACGTCTTGTATAGCCAGGAAAAGTTATGATTATGGCTAATTGTCCTCGGCAGGTGTACTTATTAATGATGCATGTTTAAAGAAAGACATAGGTGGCCACATAAGTACCATGACCATCACTGGAGTAAGGTTTGCGCAAGTGCAGGCAAACTGGCTTCGGCAAAAAGATATTGCGTTTCAGAGGAAATTAAAGCCGAGGCTTGGAATCGTAGAATTCCTCGAGATGAAAACAGAAGAAGCAGAATGCGGGCTTAATGCGGCGCGTAAGAGTCGGTAATTGTTCGGCGCTTTTTATTGTCGCGCATTGTCGCATTATCGTCGCGACCATTGTCGGTTTATTTAATAAACGCCCGCGTGCGATGGCGGCGCGTTCGCCTTTCGAAAAAGTCAAATGATATTACCTGGCGTGAACAATGACAATTGGCTTCTGAGTCCAGTTCCGCCGCGCACATGAAACGAACTTAACAATCCACGTCTAAAACCAAACCGAAACGGAGTCATGCTTAATCCGGACATTTTCTCCTACTTTGTTTACGGCGGCAAAGATGATGGCAGACTTTTACGTCGGCGTGCAACTCGACAATCGAACGCGAGCATTGCCTCCTATGTCCTGGCTCATTTTAATTTCACTCCACGGCCTCGGCAATGTTTTGTTGTACGTGCGCGAATGCTTTAGCTTAGACGATCCGCAATTCGACACGCGCGACATTCGTGGGAATGCCACCGATATTTCCGTGCGTCGTTATTCAGAAACACAATAACTGCACGATGATCATTGTTTCTTCTAATAAAAACAAAACGTGTGTATCAAATTGATTTTTTGATGCTGTATCAGTTGTTTTGTGGCCAAATTAAAGACTAGTGACAAATACCTAAACCCATAACACGGCGTGCATAAACAATTGCAAGAATACCTCCAAAGAATACGACAGCGGTAGAAACAGCGGTAGAAAAGTATGCTTACGTAGAAAGATATATACAAAATAAAAAGGTAAAATTTTGATTATTGCTATTTTGCACTTATCTTGCCTGTAATAACCCATAAAATCCAGTCATGGGATATCAATATTATATATTACAAAAATTGCATACTTTTGTCTGTAGAATACGATAAGGTCAAAACAAGGTAGGAAAAATATCAATATTTACATAAAACGGTACAAAAATGAAAAAAATGATCCAAATTAAATTAAAGCGATAACCAAGCTCATTGTTGCAGAAAGCAATACAATCAATTTAATTAAATATACAAAATGAACTGTTAAAAAATGTTCATCGTCATTTCTTGTTCGTCTGTAAACAATTTTAAAATCCAGACCTGGTACATGAATATTATCTATTACAAATACTGCATAATTCAATTACAAGAATATTCTCGACTGAAGAATACGATAAAATGAAAACAGAATAAGAAAAACACCAGTGTTTTCATTGGAAGATACGAGTAGCTGGAATGAAATGATAAGCATAAAATTAAAGTAGTAGAAAGTTGCTTAACCAAGTCCATTGTTGCAGAAATTAAAAAAAGCAATTTAATTTTTTCATCATGCATAATGAGCAGTTTAGCATTTTTGCATATTCATTTCATAATCGCTTTGTTTGTAATCAACTATAAAACCCAATACTGGAACATAAATATTATTTATTACGACAATTGCTACTTACAATGCACCCTTGGAGTTTTAGAATGATACATTCCAACTATTACTACTCCTAGTGACATTTGCAAATCTATAAGCGCTGTGCACATTTTCTCTGAGTGTCAAATCCCCTTTATATTCATGAATAATTTCCTTGTCTAGTAATTTAGTTAAAAGCCGTCATATAATATTCGTCTACCGCATAATCTCAATATACGTCTAGTAAACCTTTTCAATAACAGAATTACACAAAAAATTGCATTCCAGTCAATAGATTAATTTAATGTTAAAGTAGTAACTAATAAAATACAGTAAATACACTCAATGACAGTAATAAACCACACAAAACAATTCCATAATTTATTTTAAGCGGTATGAATATCAAACGTTATGCACACATGCTAAGCTACTAAATTGCAATTAAAATTTGTAAATGAAAGTATCAATAAGTCATTAATTAAAAAGCAACATTGGCAATATGAGTTTTTAATTATGCCTATATAATGTCTACAAAATTTTATTGCATTCCGACTTCTAAAAGGTAGTAGTAAATTACTTTTCAATAATGGATTTAGATTTTAAGTTGGTTTGTATAATGAATCGGCAAAGACGCGCTTAATTAATGTTTAGTTTCTGATTGTAGTTGTAATGAGATATTTATTGCTCCTGGTTTGGTTTTCATGTCAGAGCAACGAAAATAAATCATGAAATCAAAAGTTTTAAATTGCTCGCAAACGCTTGCGGTTACCAGCGCCATATTTTGTTTAATTAAATCTAGAGCTGATTGTGAGAGTTATTTGCCTCCGAGTGCTTGAGCGCTGATCTCATCCATGAGAATGGAGCTTGTTTGAAAATGATAATCTTGTTTATATCATCGTCACGAATGCGCCATTTGTCTACAGATTTTCGTTACTGCTGGCACGTCTTTAAAAAGAGCATTCTCAGACAGAGTCGATAGCGTTCGCTAAACCAAGCGTAAATTAAAACTTTTAGGAGAAACGATTAGGAGAAATAGTAGGGAGTGCAAATCAAACGACCGATGCTTGGTAGTATCGCCTCGCGAAGATTGGATGGTCGACGGCATGCAAATGCGCCTCCAACGAATGAATATGTAACACCGTGTAGAAAACAGGCTCCGGGTCCGCAGGCAGTCGACGTCGATGATTGCCCCATATCCACAATTATGATTTAATGACCAAATAATACATTTGCATACGATGATGATGTCGATGCGGCTATACAAGATCCGAGGAATTCTAAGATTCACTATATTCAAGAGCGATTATGTTTAAGAAGCAGGTACCTCCTACAAAGAACGAAATTCATTAAAGTTGTTTAAAAAATTACGCTCGATATTGGAAGATTGCAATGCGGGGTTTGCACGAAGTCGTGCTGATGACATCCAGTTGGAAGAAGCAGTGCACGAACGCCGTATTTTCGGCGATCGGTTCAACAACACCTCGCCGCCAACAATGCATAAGTAAATAAGCGATAAATAAAAAATTCAATTACGCTCCAATACGCGGGCTCGCATATATTTGCATAGGTATCGACCGTAATGAGCGGGCGCTCATTTCAATAACGATCCGTAACAATGCCAACGTACGACCGACGCGCGCTCCGCGGTTTGTCAAAGTTAAAATTTACAATTTTTGTGTGCCTCGCACGCCGCGCGCCGGTAAAACCCGGACTGTCGCGGCTGAAACCGCACCGAATCACCTGTTTGGCATTAAATTCACGACTGATCGATGTCTGGCGAGGCCGCCACTCAACTACTTCATAAATAAATATGCAATAAATAAACGGCTCCTCCGATTATTTATGCTCCGGGTCGCCGCGGGCTTTATTTACACACTCCAACGTCCCATGAATGAACTTGCCTCGACTCGTCGGCTTCGGGTGGTCGCGGAGAGTGGCCGAAGAACAATGCGAAGATTTCACGCGCCGAACGAATTCTCATAACGATATTAAAGACTTCGCCGCGCGCGGATCGCCGAAGGCGCGCACTTTTGCCGGGGCGCGCGAACAAACACCCAAACCAAATTGAACGTCGGACTTGCTTAACGCGTCGAAATATATGGCGGCCGCGGTCGAATCCGACGCGCCAGCGGTCGTAAAGTATCCGCGTTCGTACCTGTTGCGGACAGCGACTATCGTCCCGGCGAGGACATACAAGGTGTTGAGAGATAAGGCCAAGATAGTGGCGCATTAATAAATAATCTGAAGGCGAACCTGCGAGGCTTGTGACGCGGTTGAAGTGGGACGGACACGTCTGGGGACAAGCTCGAGAGGTGTCAATTGATAGAGGAAATCGGCATCTGATGCAAGACATTAGCAATTAAATTCGAGAGTTATTGTTATTGTTGTATTCACCTGGACGTTCGAAATTATTAAATAAATTACATAAATTTGTGGGGCATTGAAAAATGTATTGAGTTAAGTAATAAGTAATGTTTCTTCACAACTCATATAAAAATTAAACAAGTGTACTACACCATTCAAAAGATTTTTTTTCCTCCATATTTTCTCCTATTATCTTTTGTTGTTAACATTCGTAACTTTCAACAATGAGCAGAACTTCTAAAGTTAGTGGACCGATTACTGCCAAAAGGGCATCGACAAGGTGATTGAACGGAAGCAAGAAATTAAATTGTTGTGATATTGGATGAGGAACAATCAATAATAATGCGCAAACCGCTCATTACTTATTACTCCACACAATACAATTCATTTTTTTCTTAAATTCTCTCATCTTTATCCAGAATGACCAAAAATGTAGACAATACAACAAATTGCTTTAGCGAAGTGAATTTCTATTTATTAAAGAGTAACAAAATATGCAAAACATAAAACGTTCATTACTTACTCTGTTCAATAGATTGTTTAATTTATCACGATTTCATGTAAACCTACTTTAATATTTAATTGTCATCGCAAATAGAACGTCCACTATATATGTCGATATTTATACGTCAGTTGTAAATAATTATTATTATGAATAATTTTTAGATTTATTCTGTTGGTTTTTTCAATTTTATAGTTAAGAAAGTTTGGTTACAAAATACCTAACAATA
>JAODGE020019620.1:0-19901 GCA_027574965.2 Ecitophya simulans
TGTGTACGTATGTATGTATGTGAGTGAGTGTGTGTCTGCACACGTATAAGAGCACAAACTCACGCACAATAAGCACATATCAAGAAAAAAATGCGGAGTGATACTTGCAGACCAGGCGGTACAGCGGTGACAACACGGCTGTGGCCACAGGATAGTGAACAAGGCTGGCAGCACTTACACAAGCCGTGTGTGTACTCTAGTCTGGAGAGTAGGGGTGAGGCGCTTGCTATGCCAATGAAATCAAACACAAAACACTGAATAAAAAGAAAAGCGAAACGTTAGCTTTATGGCACGAGCGAGAGGTCGAGTCTTCACATGTCATACAATATTGTTGGGCGGCGGCCTCCAGGAAGCTCCAAACTGACAAGATCCTTATCAAAGAGCTCGACGAATTCCTCGTTGTCAGCGCGACTCTTGTCCCCAGCATAGCGGCGATACTCCTCCAGTATGGAAACCAGATTCCACCTCTGGAGCTTCCGCAAGCACGCACACACGATGCCCGTGCGGTACCTGCCCTTGCTGCAAGTCATCAGCAGCGGGTAGTTCTCAGGGTCCAGTAGCACGTGGAGGATGTCCACAACGACGGGCTCCGACAGCGTCATGAGACCACGACTCGAGACCCCGGATTGCCCGTGGCGACCGCAGCCGCTGCCGTACACAGTGTGCGCCTTGTGGAGGTAAAGCTGCATGCGCCTGTGGGACGGCACCCGCGCCCCCGCCACCACGAGCGGGAAGCCTGGGGACTTCTCGGAGACCGGAGTATACACGGAGAGCGGGACCTTGTCCCCGATGTTCTCCTGCAGAAACCGCGCAACGTTGGAGGGGCGAGCGCCTGGTACAGGGGTTGCACGCAGCGCGCTGCCGCCGTCACGCCTGACCTCTGCGGAAGCCTGGAAGGGACTGTTGTGTGCGGCGGACACCGCCCTGGAGGTGCCCTGGTACGCCACGGTACTAGTAAATGTGTGAGTGCTGTTGTGACGGCTCAGGTCCGGCTCCACACTCGCAGCCCCACCGCCGTCCCCCGACCCGCCCTCCACAGCCCGCGTTCCCACGTCGCCGCCACCGCCACTGCTACTGCCGACCCCGCCGGGGGAGCTGGGCCGGTGGTGGTGGTAGTGGTCCTCCTCGTCATGCCCGCGCTGCTCGAGACTGTCGTCGATCAGAGGGGGCGGGGAGAGCGGCTGGGCCCCACCGCCACCGGGGCTTTTTGGGACTCCGCCGCCCTCCGCCTCCTCGCCGGAGCCCTCGTCGTCGACATCTGGAGTGGACAGTGGGCACAGTATGGCAATCCCGCACTCCTGCAACCACCGCACAAAAGACTCGTCATGGGTGTCTGTGAGCAGCACGCAGGTCTTGAGGTGGAGCGAGGAGAGAAAACCGTAATGCCGCGGCTGAGGGGCCCCGCAGCGGTATATGTGCTCCTCCACGTTGCCAAAGTTCGGTGGCACCACCTTCATGGACACACAAGCGGCGTAGTTTTATATACGAAAAAAAAAACAAGCGCACGCGAACAACGATACGGTCACCTCTGGTCACACCAAGTGAGTACTGATGATATCTTGTCAGGGTCTAAGACTATATATATGTGTGTGTTTTGTGATCACAGAAGGGAAGTGCCGGACTCCACCGCAAACTATATATGGTACGAATATCCTGTTATGCTGCTCCTCCTCCTGTAACTGTTGCTTTTGTCGACTCTGGGTTTTGTTGAAACTACTTCTTTTTTTCTGTTGTTGTTGAAATGTTCCCTACTTTGTGGGTGGTGGAATCGCTGTCCGCTAGATCCTGCCCACCCTCCCCTGCAGTAGGAAGGCGTGCCCCCCGAAAAGCAACAACATCAGTGAAGAGTAGGAAAGAGAGAAAGGTGAGGAGAAAAAATCAAAGGAATGCAAAATTGGGTAGTGAAGAAGTAAAGAGAAAAAAAATAGGTCGGGTGCCTCCGCAACAGCGCGACGTGGACAAGTTGTCACGTGTCGGACATCACACACGAACCCTTCTCCGCTTTGCTGACTGCGAACGCGACGCTCACAAGGAAAAGGAAAATATTTTATATTGGGGGGAGACAGTCGGGAGGGGAGAGAGAAGAGGGAGGGAAGTTCAAAACACAGCGCCTACATCCCTTCTCCATAAAATATATAAATATATTTCGATAAGCAAACTTCACTATGGCATCTTCGGCTGGTTTGCTCCAAATTGCCCCTGTTGGCGCCCCTTCATGGAGGCGTACGGATCCCTCCCGCCGTCCGCAGCAACCTGTGTCTCGTGACGATCGCGCTTGGCACGAATACGTTCATAGCTTTCCTGCACTGCACACAGTGCGAGGGACACCTTCTTATCCGTGCGCAGCCGCTCCTTCAGTTTGACCATGAAGTCGTCATCATGCTGACTGCTGTCGGAGAGCGCGCGCAGGTCCTTGGCCGCACCTCCGTTCTCGCGCAGATATGCCATATACTCCTGATCAGAGAGCAGCTCACGCTGGATTGCGTTCATCCACTGCATGTCACAGCAAGCCTGAAGTACCTCGTAGTACAGCTGAGGGTTGAAGTCACGTCCACAGGCGGTCTTGATAGGCGAGTGCAGACCCACGCTGCTATGAAGGTGATGACCTCGATTCATCTCCCAACCCTGCTGACTGCCGCCGGACGACTCGGTCGGTATATGGCCCGGGATGACAGTGCGCACCTGCGCCACCACAGCGCCACCGCGACAGCGCAAGGTGGCGATGCCCCTGGAAAGAGACAGAGAGAGCAATCGCTGCATGCTAAAATAAAAAAATTGGAGAGTTTGGGAGGCAGAGGGGGAGGGGATGTGAAACTGCGACGGCTTGGATGCACCTAATAGCCCCCGGGTTATTGAGAGGATGATTATGCTTTATGATTCCTAAAAATGATATGTCGAGGCAAAAATGGAAGTAGCGCAATACAGAGACAATCAGAGTTGAGCGATCAATGAGCATTGTGCCAGCACACACACATAGAGGAGCATATGCAAGTGGCCCCTATTCTGTGGGCATGTGTGCTGCTTAGTGAAAAAGGAGAGAGGGCGTCGGGCCCGTGCATTTCCCCCTCGCGCCGCCTTTGTATATTTGATATTATGGTACTTGTACTAATAGCGTGTAAATCGATCCCTCATCCCCCTTTTTCTGCTCCTACCCATCATTACACACATCCACTTGCCCACGTACGGTACTGGTGGATGGGCAAGTGTGTGTGCAGAAGCAGAGTAAACATATCCTCTGTCTGTGTGTGCGTGTGAATATGTAGGAGCAGACTGTTTCTTTAGGAGAGAGAGGAAGGGGGACTGGAGATGGCTGCGCTACCGCCCATTCATTAGCCCTTCAAAATCATAATCACTGCAATCGTGTTATGCACGCTTTCTTTGCCCTATCTCATTGCTCCTTTTTACCTTTTAACTACTGCAATGTGTGCCATATATAGACACACACACACTTTACTATCCCGATTCACACAGATCGCTCTCACTAAACTCCCTCGCCTGTCACTCATCATTATTTTATCTGGATTTTCCCGTTCTTGTCCTCGCCTTCTTCGGTTACTAGAAGGCAAGGTCAATAAATGAGGATCCTATGATGAGGGAAAAAGACGGTGCTAGCTGCATGACGATATGTGAGGCATCCATCCATCTCTCATCCTCGTCACGAGCCGTGGCGCCCTGCTTTTATGAGCCCTACTCGATAGACTTCGACATCTCCTTGTACACCTCATGGAGGTCCTCAGGCACGATCTCGGGGATGGTCTTCACAGTGTTCGCCTTATTCTCGGCCTCGCGGAGAGCGTTGGCGGCCTGATAGCGCTCCACGTTCTGCTGGCGCACGAACTTCTGGTGCTCCATCCACGCAGCATCGTTGTCGCGCTTCTCACGGTAACCCTTGTTGAAGCCCAGCCATGCTATCAGAACGTAAGAGAAGTTGCGGAACTGGTGGAGGGTCTTGGGGGCGACCTTGACGGCAGATGCGGACATGACGACTGTACCTGGAAAAAAAGGGGTGACTTCTTTTCTCTGTTACTTGCAGGCGCGCGAAAAAAAGGTGAGTGCTACACGAGATTGGCTTTCTCGTCTACTAATGGGGGGTAAAGGAAAGGGTGGGACGTAGAAGATACAAGATGCAAGCAAATCAGCATACACACACACACACATAAGTGCAGGCGTTCGTGGATTCCACTTTAAGCACAAAAGTGGGTGAGCCGCTTCAGATGGTGATTCGCCTCGGAGTAGCATGACACTATTTTTTTTTAGTGTACTCCTTCTGTTTCATCCTCTTTGCCCACACTCTTCACTGGGATGGGTTGTTGTTGTTTGAAGTACACACACTCGTCATTGTGCGCACACGCTACATGCAAGCAGGAGAGACAGAGATTTGGAGCGATTTCCAAGCATCAGCGTGAGGAGCCACCCCCCGCACCACTACACACTGCGCTCGTCCTTCTCAGGGTCCACAAACCCGTGCAGCTCAGTGTGCGGCAGGCGGGTTCTTGCGAATGGCAGCACAATGTCTTCCTCCGTCTCGCAGTAGCCAAGCACGTTCCCTCTAAAGACAAAGTTGATGATGCCAATACCGATCAAGCACAGCATAAAAGATTTGATGCAGCCCCAGGTAGTGCCTCCTGACGTTCCCTGTCCGAACCGGTGCACAGACGCCGAGCCTGCTC
The DNA here is from genome assembly GCA_027574965.2 of Ecitophya simulans. Classification (NCBI taxonomy): domain Eukaryota; kingdom Metazoa; phylum Arthropoda; class Insecta; order Coleoptera; family Staphylinidae; genus Ecitophya; species Ecitophya simulans. Next base: position 4,671 of record JAODGE020019620.1, read on the forward strand.
TCATGGAGAGACACCGCTGCGATATACGGAGCATCTCCAGCGGTGTCGGTAGCTTATGGAGCGGACAGTCACCGAAGAGCACTGGTGAGGAGAAGACGCGATCAGTGTATGTGGCCTCACTATCAAAGCTCTCAAAAATATAAAGACAAATCTCGTAGGATGTCTATATAGCTAATCAGACGTTAAGAACAGCAATAATGTGAATGAAAGAGAGAGAACGAGGGGGGGGATAGCGCTGGGGAGCGGCAGTTGGGCACTACAGCCACAAGAGCCTCACAAAGTAACACAAAAAAGAGCGAGAGAGAGAGGAGAAGGCAGAAATGAAGGTGCGCCACACACAGAGGGGTGTCAACTCATCCAGCAAACGAATGCACATGCAGGCGCGAACGGACATGCGTTTTTTCTCGTTTCTCTTTAGTGAGTTTCAGCGAAGGGCGTAGACGGCCCAAACTCTTTGTCCTGCATAAAGGAGCAAGTGATGTGTGGAAAAAGAACCCCCGTCTCTTTTGCTGTTACTGTTATGTGTGCATTTATTTTTTATTTTTTGAATAGGGTATCATATGATTACATGAATTTGAACGTACCTCGGAGGGAGGGAGAGGGAGGTGGAGGGGAGCGGTGGTGGACAGACCATCAACCGCGTGGTCCACCCACAAACGCCCCACCTTACATCTGTGTGCTCCAGCACGTGGAGAGAGAGTAAAACAATAGATACGTATACATGGTTACAGCATCAGACCGGTACACAACAGCGCAGAGACAGACACAAGTGTCTGTCCCACCCCCCCCGCCGCCCTCTCCCCCCCCCCCCCCTCTTTCTTTTGCCCTCACCTTTTTCTGTTCCCCGTCTTTACTAAATGGGCCGGCCACTACAGAACCATTAGGACCGGAGAGGTTCACTCGATCCTCTCATGTAAGGGGGCTGTATGGTAATGTCGTGTGGCTTCGTGAGAGTTCAAAGCGCCGCTAGAGGTCACGTGAACGAGAAAGAGAACGGAGGAGGAGGAAACTAGGAAAAGCGGTAGCTGTGGGCACTCATGCGACTGTTCTTTAGCTCCTTAGAGAGGCCAAATGTATCTGGGGCGAGTGGCTCAAGCTCCGCCTTCGGCTGCGTGAGCTCCGGCAAGTTCTCCTCAATCACATGGAAGGTGCGTCCAAAGTGGTAGCGGTACTCCGGCAGGTGTCCGCTGTACCCAACCACGTGCTTGCCATAGCCCGAGCGCGCTGCCGCCTCATCGCGGCCCCGCAGCCACTCATCCAGACGACTCTCGCCACGGTACCGCTCAAACTTGCGGTCCGAACGGACGCCAGTACGCATCATTGAGAAGGTGGCGCCAGCCAGCCCCGTGCTATCCGGTGGAGCGGCGGCGGCACCGTCACCAGGGAAAGCGAGGGAGCCCTTGGCGGCGTGCAGCCGCGCGTGCACAGCCTGCACCAGCGCCCCGCCCCCGCTGCCGCCATCCGCAGAGAGCACTGCAGTCAAGAAGGTTGACACAGCACTGCCAGGCACGGCAGCAGTGGGGTACTTCTCTATGGTGAAGCAGACGGCAGCCTCTTCATAAGCCGCCTCAAGCTGCCCATTCAGCGCCACCATGGCCGCAGTCTCCTCCCCGTCCACGGGGGCGAAGAGAACACAGAAGAGCCCCAGCACACTGTCGAGCGAGACGCTCGGCAACCCTGCAGCAGCAGCGGCACCGTCCTCTGACGCCTCCCCACCCGCCCTCGCCACCTTGGTCTCAGGGAAGAGCTCGCGAACAGACCCCTCGATCCTTGAGGATGCCTTGCTCGCCATGGAGAGAGCCCTCAGGAATAGGGGGGCCTGCACGAAGCCAACAACATCGCAGTATGCGAGCAGGACGGCACAGTACTCATCCACGCTGAGCAGGACACCGCTCCTACGCAGGATGGCCTTCAGGCCCTCCGGGTTCACGCGCGACGATGGTGGATGGGCCGAGGAAGAGGAACCACTGGACGAGTCCTCCGCTCTGCACTCCTTATGTACCTCCCGCTGGAAGTCGAGCAGCGCCGTCACCCCTCCGCGCAGCAGCAAATACAGTATCTTCTCGAGCACTGGCTGAGCCTCCTCCTGCGCAATGGTAATCTCCCTCGGGCTGAGAATCCTCTGCAGTGGCATGAGCACAGGGGCCAAGTGACACCTGCAGCGGTGGTGGATTCGACTATGGTGGTGTGTGGCTGATGATATCAGCTGATGTGGTGGCAGACGAGAGGAAAAAAGGTTACCTTTGAGACCATCGTGCACCATCAACGGTAGCAGAAATCGCGTATAAGCAAGAGCAGTAGCGGGGGAGAGAGGAAGTGAGGGTGATAGTGAGATGCAATAAGAAAAAAATATGTGTCTATTCGACTGCATTTGCATCTAATCGGGTGCAAAATGATGTGACCCAGCTACCACAGCCACAACTCGCAATGCCAAGTGAATGTCACAGCTTCAAATCGTTATGAGTTTCAGTTAGTTTGTTTGTGTGATTGTTTGTACGCGCGCGTCTCAGCAGGTGAAGGAAGGACTCACACAATTTGATTCCGTACGCCAGCACTTGACAGATTACTACTTAAATGGCATTGGCTGCAAGGGTGGGGGGCGGGGGGTTAAACATACCGGCAAAAAGTGGCGGGAGAGGGAACTAAAAGCACCTCTCCCCCCCACCCTCCACCACCACCACCACCACCATCACTACATTATATCTGCAAGAACACGATATCGCCACCAAAGGACATCATTGGCTGCAGTGGGTGTGCGACACAGCTGCTCGGCAGGACCTGGCACGTGCTCTGGTCCGGTGCGTGCACTACTGCGGTGACGGGAAGCGGGCAGTCATGCAGTAGCTGGCCCTTGCTGTTGAAGGCAGCGTAGGTGTTGTCGCTAAATGACGCCCCCATCACCCCGGTGTGCACGCCAACGGAGCAGTTGGTGATCCACGGTGCCGGGCTCTGTGACTGGTGGGGGACGGAATCTAAACTACTGGTTTGTGTGGCCCCGTGGTACAGAGCCTCGTTTGTGCGCATCAGAACTGGTTCGGTGAGCTTGCGAGCATCAAAGACGTAGAGGGTGTCCCTGGTAGCGGTCACGATATTGAAGCCAGTGCTCCTCGCTACGGGGCCCACGCCGAGCACGGTGGCAGTATCTCCGCCTGTGCCATCGCTGCGTTTGCAGTGGAGCAGCCCCAACGCCCCAATCTGCCCTTGCTTCTGCCTGTCGTCGTAGTAGCGCACCACCGCATCAGAAAAGCCCGCGAGCAGCACACGCTGGACGGTGTGCGTATTGAGGCACGTCAGCGTGGCCCCACCAGACACCTCCAGCCGCTGCGTCACCTGCTCCTCGGCCAGTGAGAGGGCGTGAATTTCGGTGCCGCCGGACTCCCCAATCGGACCACCGTAGAAGAGGGTGGCCAGGCTCGTGCGGTATGCGATGCGCAGGTTGATGCGAGAGTTCTGCGGTGGCGGTGGGCACGCAGAGAAAGCCGCGGCCTCGGTTGGGATGGACTCGGGCTCCCAGCAGCCCTTAAAAAGAGAGAACCCGCCGCGTTTGTCCACGACCAAGAGACCGGACTGCTCGGAGAGGTCATTGATCACACTCACGTCGTGGATAAGACTGCCGATGGGCACCGTGAATGATTTCAGCACGCGAGTGGCACTGTTGTAGTTGTCGTACGACACGTAGTGAATGCGCTGGTCCTTCGTCACCAGCACCGCGGAGGGCTCCAGCACACGAAAGGCCGCGGCCACGACGGTGTCAGCCCGCACGACACTCGGCAGTACTTGGTAGCGGGCCACGGTGGAGTGCGGGCCAGGTACAATGCTGAGAGCATCACCAGTGGCCGTGGAGGCGCTGTTACTGCCGCGGACGCCCTGAGCGGGTAGTGCAGTTACCTGATAAGGCTCGAGTTTGCGATCCTTCACGCTCAGCACCAGCTGCTTCATCATGTCCGTGTTCCACGTTGCCCGAGCGCGATCGGCCTCAGACATGTGATAGGAGGCGTCCGTGGAGGCCACACGTGACATGGTGCGCAGTGCCTCCGACGCAAAGCGCTGAGACTGCGGTGCAGTCCCGGTCGCGAGGACGTGAAGGGCCTTGTGCACGTTCCCACCGTCGCGATTGTGATACAGTGTGCAGAGTATCAGCGCTGCGTCGTGCAGCAGCCCGCGCACAATCTCCAGCGACCCCGGGGCCAGCTGCGTCGGGTCCAACTCTGGTGTGGTTGGGAGGGGATCGTCCGCGCTCAGCACGGTTGTGTCGAAGACGACAACGTCGTTGAAGAGCGTGCTCACCGTTGGCCGCGCAGCGTTGAGCAGCGACTTCACCTGCACATCAGACTCTGCGAGCCACCAATCGCCAGACGCACGCCCGACCTCGAACACATACTCAGAGGCCTTACCGAGGAAATCCTCTGGCAGGGCACTTCTGTAGTTGTAGAGCACTTGACAGGCAAAAAAGATTAGCTCCTCACGGACCGTCATACTCGCATCGAAAAGGTACCCGCGCAACTTGATCACAAGTGTTTTCTCCATCTGCAGCCGCCGCAACTGTTGGTCGAGGGGTAGCAAGTCGACCCGAACACCGACCACGCTGGCAAGGAGGGTCACACAGGAGCTTCGCACAATCGGTGAGCCGTCACGGAGTAGGCGTGTGAACAAGTCCAGACGAGACGCACACTCCCGCGACACGAAACTTTTGGCGTGGCGCAGCCCTGTGAGCAGCTTCGACAGGACCAGGCAGGCCCACGAGCGCAGCTCCTCGTTGGAGGAGGACAAGCAGGGGAAGGCCGCGTTGAGGAGCTTGTTGTTCCAGCACGCCACGCACTGCTTCTCCCCTCGCATCTGCAGCTGGCACAGCACGTAGCAGGCCATACTCTTGCACCTCGGCAGGTCAACATCCTTTGGGAGGAAGTACACAGTATCCCCGGGCTGGATCGCGTGCGTGGCAATGCTGTTGAGTTGTGGGTAGGACTGCGGCTGCGGGGGTGCAGGCTGCGGCTGTCGCTGCTGAGCGCCGTGGCGCTGGTGAGGCTGCCGTGTGGGCTGCATGGGCTGCTCAGGCAGCGCCTCCTGCTCACCTGCAGCGGCAGCAGAGGAAGTGGAGTGGTCAGTCGGGCCATGCAATGACGAGGGCGACTGAAATCGCTGGGAAGAGGAAGAGGACCGAAGGCGGGCCTGCGTGGTGCCGCCAGCATGCGGGACAGCAGACGGGTAAGCCCCGCGTGACACCCATGCAGCTTCACTGCCGCCACCTGCAGGCACAAAGTCCGCACCCGCACCGCCGTTCAAGCCCACAGGTGCTGTTGGGCTCGACACCCCGGAGACCACACCCTCGCCAGTGATCTTCTGGCCGTACTCCACCTTCTCCACATGCGTGAGGGCCTCGTCGGTTTTGAGGAAGCTCGTTATGTACTTCTCACACTGCGTCCTCTGCAACTCTGCACAGCCCTCTGCTGGGTCCGCGCGGATGACCTGCATCCAGAGTATGATGACGATAAGAAAGTGCTCCGGGGGCTGCGTAATGAACTTGCTCATATACGGGAGGATGCCGCAGAGGATGGAGCGCTTGCCGGCGGTGCGGCCAGAGTCCAGATACTTGACGAGCAGCGTGAAGGCACGCACGCGATGAGCAATGAGGGTGAGCGCCAGGAGCACGCAGGGCAGCTGCTCGGGGGTCTGCGACATGTCCCCGGACTCCACCCACACTTCGAAGGCAGTGAGCTGGCTGTCGAAGAAATTGGATGCCTCGTACGTATCCATTGAGCCGTGTGTCAGCAGCCGTGGCAGCTGCGCCAGTATATTCTCCAGCGTGTACTCCAGCAGCTCCCACATATGGTGCAGGCACGCGTCCGGGTGGATCGGTGGGTGTGTGACGGGCCTGCAGCCAGCCTCCCGCATTAAGCGGTCCGCCAGGATGGCATTGCGAAAGAGTGTTCGCGTGGCGGCATCCTGCCTAAACAGATAGAAAAACTGCGAGGGCGGGAGGGTGCACCACGCGATGGTGTCCGTCACCGCGCCCAAGATCCACGTCAGCTCCCCGCGTGGTGACTTGCGGTCCGCGAAGTCTCCGGGCAAGTTGCGGATCATCTCGTCCGTGACCTGTGGCAGGAGACGCTTATGGTGGGAAAAGTGAATGTACCACTCCAGCAGCATCTTCAACGGTGTCGTGAGGCAGGATGTCAGCATGTCCGCTGGCAGTGCCGGGCTCAGCGGGAGCGTCTCGTTAGCGCTACAAGCGCAGATGAAGAGGTCGTGCGGGCGGCGCTCATGCATGCGCTGATGATACCACCGCCGCAGCACAGATCCAGCGGAGTTGCAGTCCAGCACAAAAAGCACTGGGGTGTCCACCAGCTCCGCAGCATCTAGAATGTTGAGTGGCACGTAGTGCGTGCGCTCGTGGTCGAACATCCACACCTCACCAAGATCTGTCGCGCGAGGCATTCCGTGTCCGTTGTAGTGCACTACGACGCGGTTGTCCCGAGCCATGCGCCGCACCTTCATCAACGCGGCCTTGGTGGTGTCCACGCTCGCCTCCACCACTCGCATACACTCCATATCGGCCTTCACAAAGGTGTGATACTGTCGCTCTAGAGCCTCTGCGATGCTGTCACTGCCTCTCCCTCGACTACCTCGCGGCGCGTACTGCGCCACGTGAGCGATCATCGGGTCCATCCAGCATTCCATTCGAGCGCACGGTTCCACACGGGGGAAGTCCGGGGGGTCGCTGCCGATGTGCAAGTACATCAGCAGCAACAAGTGTGAGGTACGTATCCGCAGCCGCGATGCCCCCTCCACCACTGTGATATCATTTGAGCTACCCATCGCACCCGAGGTCACCTCATCCAGGTCTGTGTCGTTGATGAGGAAGGGAAGCATATAAGGAGCGTACTCTGACATCCGCTCGTCCAACAGGGCATCGAGCGAGGCCCCACTCCGCAGCTTAGATGGCTGTTGTTGCTGCCGGAGTTGCAACTGTGCCTGTGGTGCGCCAGCCCTCGCCGCCGGTGCGGGGGTTGCCACCCCCTGCTGTCGCTGCGCCGCTACAGCAGCGTTCGGTCTCCTGCGGCGAGGTAGCATTCAAGGTGGGGAAAGAGAATGTGTGTGTGAGAGAGGGAGCTCCGCGCTTGACGTATTAAAAAATATAGTTTTCTTTATCTATTTTTTAAAACCACCGCTAGGGTCGCTGATATGACGCAACGTGACGAAAAATAAGCCACAAGGCAACTCCAAGTACCCACACGTGACGCCGATACACAGGTCACGTAAAGACAAGCGGGGGCGACGCAGTGGTCAAGTGGTGCCAACCTTGAGTGCACAATCTCGCTTCCAAGGAGGAGAAAAAGAAGGACGTATACGAGCAGAGAGAGGCGAGAGAGCCACAGGCAGTCTTCTTTTTCAATGTACTTGAAAATGAGTGAGAAGGACTAAGTGGAGGCTCAAAGGCAACCGCACGCATACTGGCCAAGTGGAAACAGACAGAGAAGGGGGGAAGGGGGCAGATGTGAGTGAAAGCACTACGACGCAAAAAGACATCTTGAAAAGCAACCATCGCAGTGGACGTCGCTGCCCCAAAATGCAAAGGTGTGCACTTGGTAATTCATCCATCTTCCTCTTGAGAAAGGAAGAGAAAAAGCACGCATGTGTGTGTGTGTGTATGGTTTTCTTTATTTTTCGAGTGCTTATCCCACGTTGTTGGGTACCATCGTCGCTCTGCGCAAGCAACGTTGTTAGTTGTTAAAAGGTAGTAGTTAGACCGAGTAGTTAGTGATATCATTATCCGCCAAGAACGAGACATAAACATATTAAAGGCATCAGCCAAGTGGATAGAGGAACGCGCGCAGATGCACACACGGGCAGTGCTCCCCCCAACACACATATACACGAGCATGAGGAAACAATCATCCAATGCGCACAGGCGACGTAGTGATAGACAACTCACATTAGGAAGTGAAGAAAACGCGAGAACTGCAGTGGAAACCAATATGTCTCTCTTCGACATAAGCTGGTACTCCTATTCCTCTTTCTTTTTGCCGCCGTCCCTGCTGTTGTTGCTGTGTGTATGTGCGCCAATTTTTTAAAATATTTCTGCTTATCTCATTGCTGGCTTGATCTCCTATAGAAAAAGAGGGTGGGGAGGTGCGACGCCTCCATTAAATCGCATCCGGGAATCACACGTACAACACGCACGAAGCTATTCAACGTATATTCTCAAAAACATCATTACGGGGGATGGCGACACAAAAAAAGAAAAGCGGCAAAACAGTAGTGTTTGTTCTCTTTTGGCTTCGCTCCCAAGCACCATCATCACAAATACAGAACCATCACTCCATCAAGCAGTGAGGAGAAGTGAGGGAGGACAGGTTCCAGCCCACTCATCCCCACGCACGCACACACACACACAATGCACAGACGCATGCAGATGCCCACCACATCCCCATTACACCTCAGACTCCGTGGTCTTGAGCACCACGCGGATGCCGATGCTGGTGAGCTCCGCCGCCCACAGTCGCAGTACCTGAGGAATCTCTACCATCGCGATGGAATCGGTGCTCTCCGTGGAGCCGGCCCCGCAGAAGCGGCACGTTTTCCACGTGGCATACTCCGTCGCGTGACGCTCATAAATGGACAGCAGGCTGCCGCACTCGGGACACACGAATGCCTTTGTCTTGTCAGACACGTGCAACAGACGGTCCAGCACGACCTCGCTGATGCCGTGCGACAGAAGGCCGTCGCGCTCCATCTCTCCAACACGCACTCCACCGTGGCGCTTGCGGCCCTTCACAGGCTGCCCAGTCTTGGTGACGGCGCGGTACGTGTGTGCGTCGGTGCGGGCGCGGGCCTGCCACTTATCACTCACCATGTGACGCAAACGCTGATAGCCGCACACCCCCATAAACACATCCGCCTCCATCTCCTCCCCACTGATGCCATCAATGAGGCGCTCGCGACCGTAACGGTTGTAACCCGATTGCACGAGTGCTTCACCAATCACCTCTGCCACGCGCGGCTTCTCGTCCACGGTGCTCCACGCGCTGTTGTCCACAAAGCGACCCTCAACAGCACCCACCTTGGAGGTCATCATCTCTAGCACCATGCCGACCGTCATGCGGGATGGGAAGGCGTGGGGGTTGATGATCACATCTGGCGTGATGCCGCTGCGTGTGCAGAAGGGAAGGTCATGGGCGCGGATGTGCAGCGGCAACGTGCCCTTCTGCCCGTGGCGGGAAGAGAACTTGTCGCCAACAGCCGGAGGCCGTGCGATGCGAAAGATGGCGAGAACGGAGGTGACATCAGGACCGCTGAAGGCAAGTGGCACGATCTGGTGCACCCACGCGTCCTCGCCCTTGTCGAACTGTCGCCACTTCGTGGTGTGGTGGCGGGTATACTCAAATACCTTTTGGTTCGTGAATGGGTCAACCCGCTCCACCCGCTTGGCGCAGCAGTACACATCGCTAGAGTTGGTGAGTCCCGGAAACTGGTGGTCGCGCTGGAAGGTGAAGGAGTCGAGCTCGGGGTTGGCACGCTTCAGGGGGAGCCCGTTGGCCGCAAGCTCGGGAGTAAAGCGCTCCCCAGTAGACAGCAAGTTGTGAAAGACAAACACATCGTCCTTGTCGCCCCTGCCAAAGGCCGTGATGATCTTGGCCACAGTGATGCCCGCGTTGAGCATGCCGCGTTGTGAAGCCGTGCTATTAAGAATGACAGCGTCGTCGAGATCGTAGCCCGTGTAGGCCAGGATGGCGATCACCGCATTGACGCCCAAGTTCACATCATCAAGGCCGTAGAAGTCCATCGGCAAGGTGCGGGAGATGTAGCGCTGTGGGCAGTACATGCGAAAGAGCTTCGCCTCCTTCCTCCACGCCAATGCCTGCAGCTGCGTGCCAGCGGACTGCTTGCTCAGGCCGCACTGAAACAAATTGCGTGGGGAGCAGTTGTACTCGAAGAAGGGGATCGTGGTGGAGGTGAGGGAGATGAGGTTGCTACCACTCTGCTCCATGTACTCGAACTTGCTATTTAACTGCACAACGCCATCGAGTAAGTCGCTCGGCACGCTGGCGATGTCTAGCCAGGACTGCTCCCACGTGCCCACGTACATGAGCGGAAAGGGCAGCCGCTGGCCCTTACCGCCACCACTGCCCATCGCATTCCCGCCACTCTCGATCTTCTGCACTGGGCGCATCAACCGACCGCAGTCGTGGAATACATAGAGCCCACTGGGGTCCTTGTTCTCCGGCGGCACGTACACTACCTCGACCGTGTTGAGGATCGTGGCGTCTTTACGCCGCACCATGCCGTTAGCATCCACCAGCGCGGCATCCACGATGCACTTGCGTGCCCGCAGCCCGCGCGCCGCTGCGGCCGCCTCAGCAGGAGACACATATCCGATCAGCTCCCCCTCTAGCCACACCGGCACCGTCTCTACCAGCTGATCCACCACGGAGGAGGACCGCGTGCGGTTGCGCAGGCCCGGCAACTCCTCTGCCACCCAACGCATCAACTGACCTCGCTGCGTGGTCATGGGTGCGAAGGAGTTGGACATCACTGTTGCCACGCTCAGGTGGTTCAGCACGCCGCAGTCCTCGCCATCGGGGCTGTGGACCATGCAGATAAAGCCGTACGCCTCGCACGGGTACTTGCGCACCTCACTCGACCGCATCTCAGCAATCGTCTTTCCCCGATGCACGCACCGCAGTTGCTCAAAGAAGCGGTAGAAGTTGAGATGCTCCGCCATGACGACCCACCCCGACGTCTGTGGGCAGTAGAAGTCCTCCTCGCGGTCAAGGCTCATGTTGCCAGTGATCAGCAAGCGGTACATGAGGTCGAGTGGGTCACTCCCACTGCGGCGGTTGCAGTACTCGAAGTACTGCGAGAGCTGCCGCATCGCGTCCTCCGCGTCCTTCGAGGGGGCGCTGGGGAGCTGCAAAAAGGCACGGAAGAGGGCGCTGGGGATGTAGCGCCCGAAGCGGTAGGCAAAGGCCTTGAGGTACTTGTTAAGGCAGACCTCCAAGGAGGCCACAAGCACCTGCGAGACAGTGAAGAGCTCCTGGTACGCGGGGACGTCGTTGCCCTGGTGCTCGTTCTTGCCGTCGATGAAGAGGTACAGCTGTCTCACAATAGACAGCATCGCGTCGAACTTCTTGTCCAGCTCACTCAGCAGCTCCGGCGTCAGCCACTGCGCGAGGTCGGCGAGGGAGGCGGCGGGGGACAGATCTGGGGTGGCAGCGCTAGAGTTGAGGTGCGGCAGCACGTGGCGGCGCAGCATGAACATACCGTACCAGGCATCGTGCTGGCACTGTGTCCCGTTCACAAACTGCGGCAGGAAGTGGAAGGTGTTGGAATTTTGGTGATAATCGCGGTACATGCGGCCGATGACGGTCATGTAGTCGAGGAAGTGCGTGAGCTCGCCGTAGGGCTTCTGCCCGTGGTGCTGCAGGAGTGCCTCGACGCGGGCGGGGTGGCTTCCCTCAGTGCCAGACATGCCCAACGTGAGTAGCCTGTACAACTCCACAGAGGACACGTTCTGCGTGCTCATCGCGAAGAGGAGGAGGGGCACCGGCACGTGCCAGACCACCTTGCGAGCAAAGCTAAAAATGACCTCGCCAATGGTGGTGTAATAGAAGTAGTTCTGGATTGTCAGCCCGCTGTCGCGCTTGCAGCGGATCACGACGGCCTTTGGGGCAAAATGCGGACCCTGTGACTGGAAACGGTCACGGTGGATGTTGATCGCCACGTTGCAACGTTGCATCATGAGGGCACGCAGAATGCGCTCGCCACCGCGCATGACGAAGTACCCGCCAACCTCCTTCTGCTCCTCCACCGCACGGAAGTGGTCGAGCCTCGCGTGGACACCGCGCAGGGCACAGCGCGCACCCTTCACCATCTCCGGCACTTCTGAGAAGGCGATCCACACCTGCTCTGCGCTGGGAACTAGGTAGGATAGCCTCTCGTACTCCAACAGCGGTACCCGCATCTCACGCATGAGGGCCATGAATGTAGGGGAGGTGGTGAAGAGCTTCAGCGACGGCCCTGCGCTGCCGCCCTCAAGAGCCTGCTCGCCGGCAGTAGCGCTGTCCACGAGGAAGTGGAAGCCAATGCGAATGTGACAGGGCTGACTGTACGTCTCGCCGTAGCGCCGGCAGTACTGCGGGGTTGCAAAGGGAAGGCACGCGTGCACCGCGCGGTCGTGAATAGCCTGCACCTCCTCCATGGTCTCCGCCTCCTTGATGTGCTTCGTCTGCGCAAGAGTGCCCAAGTCATGACCGCCTGAAGCAGCGCGATTGTAAATACTCTGTTCCTCCTCCGCCCACGCCCGCCTGAGGCGGTCCACCTCACTCAAAGCGTGCTGGAGGCGCTCCTTCATGATCGTGTACTCGCGACGCTGTGCCTCGAACTGGGCTTGCTCAGTTGCTGTAGGGGGCGGCACGTCCACTAGAGCCGCATCGGCAGCTTGCACACGGTTGTCGATGCGCTGTAATGCGAGACGAGCGTGCTCCAGCGTGATGCGTGCGCTACGACCCGGTCGGATACCCACCGCAACGTCCATGAGGAACACAGAGGCGACGCCAATGGGCGAGGCCCGCTGCGAGGCATCCGACATGACAGCACCGCCGTAGAAGACGCCCTCATTGCACATCTCACGTGTGAGGGCCTCCACGCGCTGCTGCGCAAACGCGTCGAACTCGTTCACGTGGAAGGCGACCAAGTCCGAGAGCACATCCGTGTTGATGCGGCTGTCCATTTCGTCGGGCCGCCGCCGCAGTAGCTCGTCGAGCTGCGTGAGCTCAGCGACGGCCTCCTGAAGGTGGTGGAGCTCCAAACCATCGTACACCGCGGTCTCCGCGCCAGTCTCCGCCTCAGCGGGGCTCAGCAGCTTCTCAGCAGAGGTCTTCAGCTTCGCAACCTCACCAGCAATGTGCGTGAGTTGTTTCGGGCCCCCAGTCTCTGGGGTGCCGGGCTGGCCGGGGGTGCTCAACAGCACCGGGAGGGCGCTGCGTAGTGTGCCGAAGAACTTCTGCAGGGCCTGGCCACCAGCCTGATCCAGCGGGGCCATGTGCAGCTGGCGCTCACATACGTACTGAAGGCGTGTGAGGGAATTGCGAATCAGCTCGAGCCGCTCAGGCGCACTCATCCGCGCCGGGGCCACACGAGGCTCTGGCGCAGCGACGGCGGCCCGGCGGTGACGTGTGGAGGAGCTGCTGCTATGACTGGAGACCTGTGTCTCACCGCCAGACGAAATGTACGACCTCGCACTCCGCAGTGACGACTTGGAGGACATCTGGAGAAGGCTGCGATGTGTAGGCTTCTTCTTCTATTTCTCCTATATATATGTACTTCTCCAGCACACACTGGAGATACTACTTACACTTGAATAATGTGTAAGTGAACGAAACAAAGTGTCTGTGCTGGCCTGGAAACTCCGCACACTCTCAGACCCAGAGAAGACTCCCTCAAACTCAGTAAAAGTATATATATGTGTATATACCCACACTTCTCTTCACCCCCACCAGTAAGGCGTTGGGGACATCAAAGGGGTTGATAAAAAGATAGAGAAAGAGGAGAAAGATACATGTGGCAAGTATGTTAGATGCCCCGGTGTATGATAGAGGATTAGCACGTGCGCGAGCCCAAAGCAGTGCGAGCGAGCGCGCAGGTGTGGTGTGCGTGTGTGTGTCTATATAAGGGAGAGACGCGCGAATCGTGGTGGCCAACACATACAAGTGTAGAGGATGTCTGGCTTGACGACACAACAAACAAAACCAAAAAAAACGCAAACAATGAAATGGTCATAGTTGGAATAAAAAGAAAGTGTTAGGCCGTTACTCATTGTAGTAATCGCACAGCAGAAACGCGGGCAGAGAGAGACAGATAGAAAGAGTGCGTGAAGATGGTGGTGGTGGTAGTACTGTGAATGCGCGAGTACTATCCCCATAAAGCATGCGCGTATCCTCCAGTACACATACACACACACACACACTAAAAGCAGGGCATCTATATGGAGGGGGTGTCAAACTTTAGAACTCGCGGCCTCCGAACTCGTACCAGAACAACAAAGTGAAGGTGGCGGCGATAGTAAACAGGACGTTGATGGTGGCCCAGTTGTAGCGAATAAAGACTCCAAACATATAGGACAGACGCGGCACGTCTATGAAGAGGAACTTACTCAGACGCCCGCCCTCGACGGTGTTCATGTGCTCCAGCAGCTTTACTTGCTGCTCGCCATCCTGCTTCGCGCGTATCATGCGAAAGATAGGGGCGTAGGAAACAAATGTGCGTCGGATGCCCTTGGCACGCATCTCATCCACCACCTCGATGGCCTTGTCGTAATCGTCATTGAGGCAGTGCACGCGAATCATCTGATTGGCCAGCTCACGCTGCACAATCTTTGGCTGCGCTACCGAGCAGTCCATCAGCTCCTCGTATAGCTCCTCCGCCTGGTAGGTTGACATCTTCCCCCGCTCCACGTCGTAACTAATTAGGCTAAATAGAGGTACCAGGTGGTGTGCTGCAAGTGTGGAGAGCACATGCTGGTGCGCGCGAAGCCCCTCCTCATGAAACCACAGTGTGTGCACAGAGGGGCGCACCTCCTTATTGATCATATATTTTTCCACAAACTCCTCCGCATTGCGGATGCCCAAGGCCAGCTGCGAGAGCGTCACGGACACCTGGTTCTCCACCCGCGTCAGCGCCAGTGCGTTCTCAATTTGAACTATCTGATCCATCCTGTTATAAAGGACTGGTGGGAGCGCTCTGTCAAATCCCAAGGCGCGCACCGGCCGCTCGGGGCGGATGCCGCGGAGGTGCATATACCCGGGCCTCACACGTGCCTCACCACCAACCATCTGTGGGGTGATGGGATAGCAACTAACACCCATCCACGGCTCCATCTCCATCCGGCCACGGAAGAGGGGAAGACACCGCCGCATTATTACTACGTCAGCCAAGTGCCTGCAACAGCGAGACGGCCACGACGACGACACACACACACAGACACAAAGCGCGCAGCAGTTTACTACCTTTTTTTGGCTCGTACAAAAGAGAAGAATATCGGCGATAGTAACCGGCGAAGTGCAGTGGTAGTGTCCTTCTCATTAAGCAGCAAAGGGAAAGGGGAAAAACAAAGGAGAGGAGAGGGGGGGGGAGATCGAGAACAGCATACATGGACTGCACAACACAAATACTCTGCATCTGAAATGCCTCATACGGATGACCAGCAGGTGTTCCTCTCCCCCCCCCCCCCCC
>JAODGE020019643.1:0-15141 GCA_027574965.2 Ecitophya simulans
AATCGTCGCAATTTCGTCACTTTCAACGTTTCTCACAAATTCGTTCTAAACAATTCAACAAAATAAATTAGTTATTTGTCTCTCACTTCAATTTTACAAATCTGCATATTAATTATTTAATTCTTATTAATTATTTTGTTTTCTATTACTAAAATCGTCGCCATTTTATCAATTACAAAGTTTTTTTTTTTACAAATTCTTCCTGTAAAATTAAGCCGAACTAAGCCAAACAAATTTGCACATTAATCAATAAGTTATTATTTTGTTGTAACATTTTTTCTTTTTGTTGCTAAAATCGTAATTTTGTCACTTTCAACGTTTCTCACAAATTCGTTCTAAACAATTCAACAAAATAAATTAGTTATTTGTCCCTCACTTCAATTTTACAAATCTGCATATTAATTATTTAATTCTTATCAATTATTTTGTTTTCTGTTACTAAAACCGTCGCCATCAATTACAAAGTTTTTTTTTTTACAAATTCTTCCTGTAAAATTAAGCCGAATTAAGCCAAACAAATTTGCACATTAATCAATAAGTTATTATTTTGTTGTAACATTTTTTCTTTTTGTTGCTAAAATCGCAATTTTGTCACTTTCAACGTTTCTCACAAATTCGTTCTAAACAATTCAACAAAATAAATTAGTTATTTGTCTTTNTCCGCGAAATCTCCGCAACGCCTTTTCGCAACGCGACTGATCGATTGCGCGTTCGCGATTGCGCAATTCCGGCTCGCATTCTTTCCGCGCCGCGCGCATAATTTGCACCTATGCGCACGACGCGCGCCGCTCTCGGCTAACTGTACCGCCGGCGAATCTGTCCAGCGCCAAGCGATTTGAATAAATATTCGCAACGATTTACGGTTATCTCGCGCGCCGCGCCGATCCACTTTTCGCCGCCGGCGCGGCTCGTCGACGACGCGTCGTCGAAAGCGAAACTTTATTGCCGCTAGCTCGGCTATCGTCCGGCGACGAATTTACGCCGAATTGTTGAACGGCGGATAAATGACGAGCACTTTACGTCGAACTGCGCGTTTGTCGTTGATCTGTTGACTTGGTCGCGAAAGTTATCAATAACTTTACTTCCAAAGAGTGGATTTTAATACTTTGAAGATGTTTGCAGGGAGTATTAATTATTCTATCAGTTTTGCTGAAGATATTCATCCAGTTTCGAAATGTGTTAAAATGGCGGACAAGTTGGACAATGTTTTTTTTTACAAAAATTTCGTCACTCATAACTAATTTTCTATTAGTTTATTCGGATAAATCCCGACTGTGTTTTAGTGAAAATATTACGCAAAAGGCTTGGGAAATATTAAAATGGCAGTTGTTTAAAGTTGGACTGTATTTTTTAGCAAAAATGTCATATTTATTTTCGAATCACTCGTAACTAGTTTTCTATCAAGTTTTTTTGGTAAAATCTTCGAATCTGATACGATGTTATATATTCGAGTTTGTTTTATTGAAAACATTACGAAATAAGCTTGGTAAACATTAAAATGGCGGACGTGTGAAGTTGTACATTACGTTTGTCGCAAACCTTTTTTTTTAATCACTTATAACTAATTTCATATCAATTTATTCGGAGAAATCTTTTCATCCGACAAAATCTATATATTAAACTTTGTTTAACTGAAAATATTACGCAAAAATCTTGGTGAACATTAATATGGCGCACGTTTAAAGTTGGACAATCTTTTTTAACAAAAGTATTATGTTTATTTTTTAATCACTCATAACTAATGCTCTATCAAATTCTTTAGAAAAATTTTTTTATCTGACAAAAGTATATAAACATAACGAGAAAATATTGGTAAACATTAAAATGGCGGACGTTTAAAGTTGGAGAATATTTAAAAAAATATATATTATTTTCAGATTAATCACTCATAACTAATTATTCGTCAATTTCTTTAGGAAATTATTTCATCCGACAAAATCTATATATTCAACTTTGTTTTACTGAAAACATTACGCAAAAATCTTGGTAAACATTAATATGGCGCACGTTTAAAGTTGGACAATATTTTTTCACAAAAATATCATTTTTTAATCACTCATAACTAATTCTCTATCAATTTCTTTAGAGAATTTTTTTTATCTGACAAAAGTATATATATTCGACTATGTTTTATTGAAAACATAACGAGAAAATATTGGAAAACATTAAAATGGCGGACGTTTAAAGTTGGACAATATTTTTTCACAAAAATATCATTTTTTAATCATTCATAACTAATTCTCTATCAATTTTTTTAGAGAATTTTTTTTATCTGACAAAAGTATATATATTCGACGTTGTTTTATTGAAAACATAACGAGAAAATATTGGTAAACATTAAAATGGCGGACGTTTAAAGTTGGACAATATTTTTTCACAAAAATATCATTTTTTAATCACTCATAACTAATTCTCTATCAATTTCTTTAGAGAATTTTTTTTATCGGACAAAAGTATATATATTCGACGTTGTTTTATTGAAAACATAACGAGAAAATATTGGTAAACATTAAAATGGCGGACGTTTAAAGTTGGACAACATTTTTTAACAAAAATATTATGTTTATTTTTTAATCACTCATAACTAATTCTTTATCAATTTCTATCGAGAATTTCTTTTATCTCTCAAAAGTCTATACATTCGACTATGTTTTACTGCAAACATTGCGCAAAAATCTTGGTAAACATTAAAATGGCGTTGGACAATATTTTTAAACAAAAATATCACGTTTAGTTTTAATCACTAATAACTAATTTCTCCTAAATCTCCTTAAACATCGCCAACCAACGTAGATGGCGTTGTTCCGATGCAGGAGTCGTGAAGGAAATCTCGCCAACGGCCAAAACGACGCCGCAAGAATGTCAGCGCGCAACGCGTTTCCCGTTGATCTCGGAAAAGAAAAGTGAACTTGAAAGTAAGAACGCGCCGATGACGCAACGGCCACTGTTGAAACGGTACTCGACGGCCGGGCGATCGGCGATCGCGCCGGATCGAATCCAGGAAAATGCGAACACCGCGCCGATAAGCGCGCTCGAACGAGTTTCGCATTGACGAAATCCGCGCGGTGGTCGAAAGCGAGCGATGCGGCCGGAAGCGGAAGCGAATTCCGCCTTCGAGATCGTAATCGGCGCCGAACGCGACTTGGCGCACTTCCGGCGCCACGTTTGCTATCTAGCAAACGCGACGTCGATGACGCGCCGGAAGAGGAACTCGGACAGACCGAAAGATAAGACGCCGCCGAATTGCGTCAGCGCATCGATCCCCGGACGGAAGCGCGCGTCGAGTTTGGTTAGGTCGGCGGATCGTAATTCATGCGCGCCGCGTTGGATAATGGCGTGCGTAGAAACGAGGTATCTAGGTCGACGTTCACTTATTCAACTTGTGTTTTCGATGGAGGAGCGCGCCTGGCCGAGACGACCGACGACGCCGTTTTCTCGAAGCCGCACGGAAATAATGCGCTCTCACGCGAAGCCGACTTAAGTCGCACTGTTGGTTTTTTCCGTGCAGAATTTTGCGCGAAAACGAAAGTCGGCGGCGGCGGCGGCGGCGGCGGCGGTGGTGGTGTTGACCTCGGCGGGTCGGGGGCGGCGCGTCACGTCTAGCCGTATCGACCGCGCTTTACGACCGCCGCCGTCGCAACGCTCCGCCCGATAGCGAAAGTTTATCGGGCCAGACACGAACAAAAAACGAAACGAAACAACAACCAAAAACATCCCCAAAGATAAAACGTGCATAGTAATTTCGTGCGCTATGAACACGCGACGATTAACAAACATTGCCGAAATGTGTGCACGCCGTAAAGTGTCTAGACTCCGGACGATACCGGATTAGTTTTGGGCGTCGCTCGCAACGCGCCTTTCGCGTTCGGAAAATAGATAAGGGGCATTTAATAAGTGTGTCAGTGGAGCACTAATTGATCGGGCGATGCAGTCTCATATTTTTCGCGCTTTGAAACAAGTCGATCGCAGTACGCGTTTCTCTCGGCTGTCTGAAATATTTAAAGTTGCGTTTGTTTTTTCGTTCGATTTTTTCCTTTATCATCATTATTACTGGTAAAGTGCGGTACGCACGCGCACGCGCCTCGTTGCGCGCACGAGTTGCTCAAGTCGAGAGCGCCGCGCGCACTGTCGCCGAGTCGCGCCGATTTGGGTTAAGGCTAACTGGTCGGGGAAAAAAATCAAGCACTTGATATGTAGTATTTTGTTTTCGTGCGCGCGGCGCGCCGTTGCGTAATCGGCGACTTTTGACGTGCGAGATTTAGGCTCGCGCGCCGATTTGTCAACAACAAGCGGAATGCGCGCGACGCCTTTGCTCGAAGCGTCCGCGTTTTTTTTTTCTCGGTAGAACAAAGCGCAGAGGAATAAACACACGAATAAAGCACGCGTCGATTGCGTTAAGTAACGTTACTTAACTTCCTCGGCGGCCGCGCCGCGAGAGACGAAAGATCGAGAGTTTCGACGAAATCGAAAGCGCCGTCGTTTTCGGCACACATCGCGCAATGACGCAATGCACGTTTTTGCCTCCTCCTCTTCTTCTGTGGCTGCTTCTTTTCCTGGGACGTTGTTGCTCTTTGCAAGAAAAAGAGAGAGCGAGAGAGACGGCATTCGGGTCAAGGGGACTTTCCCTTCCGGCCGAACGCGAGCCAGCGCCGACTCGACTTAAGTCGCTTGCGAGCAAGTCGTCGCAAATTTCGAGCGTGTCGTGATGCACCCCGTTCTCGTTGCAGACAATCACCTGTCGCCGTCGCCGCCGCCCCCGAGCAACCTTCATCGTTCGGCCGAGGCCAACCGCGCGGTGCTCCACAGCATCCTCTCCGGCCAGCATGCGAACCTGCACCACGCGCACGCCCTCATCGCGGCGCCGCGCACGTACTCGACGACGACCGGTGAGTGCGGCGTCGCCACCCCCGCCGGGGGGCGCAGATGCGTCGGCGTAAACAACGTCCATCTGGGGTGGCGCAATTTTCGTCGAATCGGCGCACGTGCGCATCTGCCAAAACATGTTTGTTGCGTCACGCGTTGCGCGAAATGCAATCCTTTCGTCGTCTGCGAGGGCGAACGGATTAAATTGCGCTGGGTCCGCACGCGTCCACAATAGGGGTCGGAGATGTTTACCCGAATTTGCGCCTCTCGACGCGACGCGCAATTGCATTGTCGTCCGCACCGGCTTCCAGGTGGCGGATTAACGTTTTTTGCCCCGCCCCTGCCCTCTTATCCGATGACTCTGCGTGGCGTCGGACGCGATCGCAGATCGGGAAGTCGCTGATTGGCGCCGTGTGTTCTCACCGTCCGGACGCGTTAAATTCGGCGCGCGCAACTAGTTCCTGCCGGATTTCCGAAACGCCCGAACGGGTTCCCGGACCACCCTTCACCGGTCGTTAATGCGATAGGCTTGACCGGCGGTCATCCGCGCGACGCTCCTGTCTAGTCTGATCTAGTCTAGGGTGAGCCATGGGAAAATCACGCCGATCGAACTGACCACCGGTCAGGCAAAAAAAATCGCGGCGGCTCCTTCGACGTCGGCCGAGCGTTTCCGCTTCGCGCCGCGCCGTGAGAGCGCCGAGACAAAAGGCGCGCGCGTAATTAATCAGGGCGTCGTCATTAGTCACGCGCGCGTAGCTTCCCTCGCGCGAGAGACGAAAAGTTTCCGCTGCGAACGGCCGCCGAAGACACCCTGTCGGAACCTGTTCGCGGCGCGCGCGCTCCCTTCAAGACGCGCCCGACCCCGCCGACCTCGCCGCCCATTAATCACGGCCATTATGCGCCGCGAGGGTCGGCGAAAGGGTCGCGTCGCGCGCCCTTCGGCGCGCAGTGTCCGCCGCCGCTGAGAAGATGCGCGCGTCCGCCGAATTATGTCGTTGCCGGCGATGACCGTTGGACGTTGGATTCGCGCGCGCGTCCCGCCGCCGTGAGAACAACCCCCCTCTCTGCCCTTCGGCGCGCCGAAATGTTGTGATTTATCGCTCGGCGGGGCCGAGGCGTTCGGACGTTCGGACAATGCGCCGACGAGAAGCGAGACAACAAACAGTTGTCTGTGTTTTTTTTTCGTTTTGGTTGTTTTTTTAATGCTCTGTCTCGCAGGTTCGCTGCCGCCGTCGCCGGCGGACTCGGGCGTCTCGGACGTGGACAGCTCGTCCAGCGGGCACACCTCCACCGACGAGCTGAAGGCCCGTCTGCAGCCCCCGGGCGCGTTGGGGCCGCACTCGCCGCTCGGCTACCACCACGGCCAGCAGTTCCTCGCGCCCTATCACCACTACGCCACCGGCCAGCCGCATCGCTCGCATCTGCCCCATCCGCAGCATCATTACGCATCGGTGCGGACGCCAAGTGAGTGTGCGACCTCCTCCTCCACGACGCCGTCTCTACAAACATGTCTGTCCGTCGCGAACGTTGCGAAACGCGCGACTGCGCGCTAAAAATACGCCGAAGATGCGCGCGAATTTGGGGCAGGTCGCAAACATCCTGTTGCGGCTGCGCGCGCGACTTATCGCGCGACCTCCGCGAGGTGCGCGCCGATCGCCCGAATCGGCGCGTTACGTAAACCGCGACCTCGCGCAATGTCGCGCCGCGGAGACGGAAATAGTCGCGGAGTCGCCAGAAACCGAGAGCGAAAGTGCCCGCCGCGGGCGCCAAGTTTCGCGGCTATTCATAGCCGAATTTTCCGCGCTTTTTTGTTTTTCGTTTTCGATGCGTGTAACCTTGGCGCCGCGCGCGTTTTCTTACACAACGAGCGCGTTTTTTTTTTCTCTCGTGTCTGCGCGATAATGTCCCGCAAATATTTATCGGCGGTGCTTGGTCCTCGGTCTTGGCGCTGTTTGAACGTTCGCATGTTGCGCAAAAGACGGTCGAATATTTTCGGCAAACAGCGCCGCCGATGATAAGACGAACAAACAGATCGGACGACGTCGTCGCGACGGCTTTTTTTTTTCGTTCGTTTCGTTTCGCGCGCGGCCGGACGCCACAACAGGTTCGCCTGCCGCGCGGCGCACAAAAAGCGGCCGTCACTAGACACACTGACCTATCCCATAATCCTAGTTTAGGCCCGAAGAACGCGCCGAACCGGTCGCCAGCTCGCGCTATCGGCGGCGGAAGCGTATTTTTAGCCCGCGCGCGGAATGCGACATTTTGGCCAGAAAGCGCGCGCGTCGCGGACGCGACCTTGGTCTATTAATAAGCGCGCGCGCGTCGCCGATCGGCGCATTATCGCGTAACGTCGGAAGGCGCTGCGTCGGGCTCGTCCGTTTTAGCGGCTGGAATTCGCGCCGTGGGACACACGTCGGGTTGGGCGCGCGCCGCTGACCTTCAGCTCGCGGAAAGTCGCAAAGTCGATGAACCAGTGACCGCCGCCGCGGCGCGCCAGACGGGGCGACGTAACAGCGCGCTTCCGACGCCGCGCCGGCCGACGAAATCGAGAGTGCGCGTTATCATAGGTTATGATTGAGGTTAAGCCGGGCGTGCGCGCGCAGCGGCGGCCGCGCGGTCGTCGCCGCGCAACAGTCGCAGACCTTGAAACGGGCGTCCACCCCGGGAGCCGCGTCGCGTCGCGCCGCTAACCCTTTGGCCCCCGCGCGCGCGCCTCCTCCTCCTCCAGCCGACGCGCTCGCAGCCGCGAACTTATTATGCAGCGCCTGATATATCCCGTCCGTCGTCGTCGCATCGGCGCGCCGAAGGCTGTGATATAATTATCGGCGCCGAAGATGCCGCGCGAAAAATCGGCCGGAAACGCGCGCCCAATTTGCATAAAATGCCTTTTCCATTGTTCGGCGCGCAAGGTCAGCCGGAGCGGCGCGCGTTTCCTGGTCAACGCTCGCGGGAAGCGTTCGGGCGTTCACTCGGGCGCTTCCTTTGTGTCGGCCCGTCTGGCCGTTCAGGTGCCGCACGCGTGAAGGGCTCGCGTTGTACCTGCCGACTTCCCGCTTCCGGCACCCTCTCGCATTGTGCGACCCTCGAACGGAACGCGTCGTCTGTACGCTTGCTTCTTTCCGCCAGTACCGGACAGCTACAGCAGCTACCTGTCCAC
This sequence comes from Ecitophya simulans, assembly GCA_027574965.2. Lineage (NCBI taxonomy): Eukaryota > Metazoa > Arthropoda > Insecta > Coleoptera > Staphylinidae > Ecitophya > Ecitophya simulans. Next base: position 8,021 of record JAODGE020019643.1, read on the forward strand.
GCTGCAGCAGCACCACAGCCAAGTACAATCCACCCACCACATGCAGCCGTACCACCATCACGGCGGCATGCACTCGTTCGCGACGCCGTCGGCGCCGTCGCCGCCGAGCAACCGGCACGCCATCCCGACGTCGGTCATCCAGCAGCCGACGTCGAGCGTCAACGACGAGCTGTCGTACATGCTCGAGCTCGGCTTCCCGCCGCGCAAGCTCAAGAAGGCGAAGAAGCCGAAGGCCGGCGAGCCGGGCGCCGTCAAGCGCAAGAGCCGCGAGGGCTCCACGACGTACCTGTGGGAGTTCCTGCTCAAGCTGCTGCAGGACCACGAGTACTGCCCGCGCTACATCAAGTGGACGAACCGCGAGAAGGGCGTGTTCAAGCTGGTCGACTCCAAGGCCGTGTCGCGCCTCTGGGGCATGCACAAGAACAAGCCGGACATGAACTACGAGACGATGGGCCGCGCGCTGCGCTACTACTACCAGCGCGGCATCCTCGCCAAGGTGGACGGGCAGCGGCTCGTCTATCAGTTCGTCGACGTGCCGAAGGACATCGTCGAGATCGACTGCGCCGGCGCGTGAACCACCCACCACCCCGTGAAGGACATCTAGGCTAGGCATCGCTAGGATCTCACTGCCGGCTGCGACCGGGCGAATGCTCATTCATTTTGGTTACCATTAAATTTTATCGCGAGAGGCGGATCGGCGTTCGGCAATTGGAATCTAAATGTGATACAAATCGATATGAGACAAGGTATTTTCGGGATAGATGTTTTATAGGGACAGCTTGGCGAAATCTGAGCAAGCGCTGCTGGTGAGGTGCCTGGACGGCTAGCGAGACGGAACTCGACGTCAATATTTTGTAAAAACGCGATACGACGCGGCATACGCGTGCTGCTGGTTGGGGATGCACAGTCAATACGGAACTTCTTCGCTTCACTTCAAACAATGGAATCAGCTCTCTTCGAACATTACTACGCGTATTTTACTACCACATAGTCTACTACCCCCTAGAGAGTAAGCTCGTAAGTGTTTTCTAAATGTGGCTCACATCCAGTCGAAACGTGCGACGAATCGAAGCAGTGGATTTGCGAGGACGCGAAATTGATCTCAGATGTACACTAACTATGAAATTACTCGCGGTGGCGGAGACCAAAATCGTGCGCTAAGCGCCGAATGTTTCTTCTTCTGTCAATCTTACGTACGATCGGGCCGTATTCGTTCTTCTTTTCTGCTTAAATTAATTAAATTAATTTCTTATTTATTTTTACGCGTCTGCTAAGAGTGTACATTCTGTATAGTATTTATTTATAAACGAATTTGAGTGTTTTCAAAATCACGCGCGGTCGTTATTAACTGTCGTAACGTTCTGTGATTGGTGTCCTACAACTGACAAACTTAGTTAGGTTTCCGACATTCAAACGCCGAACCACAACAATTGCAGCTGCCTTACATCACCGACGAACAGCGTTACACACAACAAACGAAATGATTAAATCGTACCTCTTTCAAGTGTCTTCATTAGGAAATTTAACACAAAAGAAATGCATCGCTGAAGATTTCTAACGCGCCAAAAACACACACACACACACACACACACACACACGCAGAGAGAGAGACATGCGAAACGTACTCAGTGCAACCGTTCAGGAAAATTTTAAATGAATTGTGAAATTATATTTACACCTAAGAGTAAAGTTGTCGCATAGATCTATTTATATTTATAAAGTATATGGACCGGCGGAGGTGGACGCGATGTTGTAAAGTTAAATCTCTAGGCGACGAAAATCGTTGACCGCAACCAGGTTTCAAACTCAGTGGACATTTTGTAATAACTCGTAACGCAGATTTTTTGAACGTCTTGCGAAACGAACGCGCACAATAATATTCACTCTAGCGTTGGAATACTTTTTTATATAAATGCCGGACTTGGACGCGTCGACGTAACTAAACTGCGAACCGTCGACAGCGAGTCCCAAAACTCTGTTAAGCGTTGATTCTATAGGCGATTGTTTCGGATCTATCTAGCAGGACGTTTTCCGTCACACACTGTTCATCGTAATTCAGGTGTTTTGTTTTTGTACAACCGCGAATTTTACACGCAGGACGCGCAGTGAATGTGGATTTATAATCGTTACATAGTTAAATAGTTGAATAGAAAGAGGACACTTTAATTAAACATATTCATTAATTAATTGCGAAAGCGTAATGTTAAATAAATGTAAACCGGACGGGCGAGGTTGATAGCGAGAGAGTTTTTATGTGGCGCGCGAGAGGAAGATCGCGAGACGTGCGAAATTGTTTGGTGATATTTGAAAACAGAGATGTTAATTGTATATATATATAGCGAGTAATTAAATTGTAATTATGATTATATATATATATATTTATATATATATAAATATATATCCCAGAATCACTATGATGGAGTATATTGGCGAGGCGTCGCAAGAGAACTTTTTTTTAATTCATTACGATTATATGATATTGTATAGATTTATTAAATATGATAGGATTTAATTGGAAGTACTTTGATTATATATAAATAGTTTATTATTGTAATATTTTGTCTTATAAATACTACTAATGTAGTTGATAATTATTTGTTGTGTTGTTTTTTTTTTCTTGCCCATTCCATTCCCCTTCCATTTTTCATTGCAGGGGTTTGCCAATTTTTTCTTTGCTTTAAGAGTTTTGTTTATACTCTGCTCGTTAATATCTTCAAAATGGTATACGCAGCGACCTCTATGACTGTTTCGTACAACTAGGTTCGAATACTGAAATTTAGAGGCAGACGGCGCAAAAGGTGCCGTTTTTTGCAGAATTTTTTACTTTTCTCTAACAATATTAACGATAGAAAATCTTTATTTCGTATCCGAAGAGTTGGTCTATCAGTTCTAAGATGATTTTTTGACACTTTTCTACCCAGAAGTGGCTCAAAATGGCCGCAAAAGTTAGCTAGTTTTTGAACTTTCACAAAACATGTCTTGCAAAATTACGTATAACATGCATTCTGGGGCAGCTAGCTTTGCGATTTTTCACTTCATTACGTAGAAGAAGACTTGGCGTCTTAATTTTAATATGAGTTTTTCTCAAATTTCTACCCGAAGTTACCTACTTCGGTTTTCAAAGTTTACCTATTTTTGAATTTTTGCAAATCATGCCCTACAGAACTACTTCTAACACGATTATTACATCGTTGCGCAGCAGATCAGTTGGTTTTTCAATTTCGGTATGACTTATTTTCGAATATCTACCAAAAGTGAGGTAAAATAGCCCTTTGAAGGTAATATTTGTTGCACTTTTGCAAAACATGTATTGCATAATCGTCTGTGAAACTCGTTCTAGAGCAGATAGTTTTGCGATTTTTACTTTATTGCATAGCAATTGCCAAATTTCTATCGGAAGTGAGCCAATGTGCCCAATTTTTTCTAAACACATTATTCAGAATCGCATTAACGCGCGTTCTAAGGTGAATAGTTTCGCGATTTTCATTACTTCATTACGTAACAGAGGAGTTGGTCTTTCAATTTTAATATAACTTATTCTAGAATTACTACCGAAAATCATTTTCAAGATGTTCCCGTGGAATTTTTCATCCCGCGTTGACAGAAATTGAAAGAACAACTCTTTCACTATCAAATGCAGCTTAGATCACAAGTTTATCATGCACCGTTCGCGAGTTACGCAGAATTTTCCAGGATAAAATTATTTAAAAATGAAACATTTCTAAAGTTTGAACGCCATTTTCATCATATTCCCGTGCGATATTTCATCTCGCGTTGATAAAAATTGAAAGAACAACTCTTCCACTATCAAATGTAGTTTAGATCAAAAATTTATCATGCAGCGTTCGCGAGTTACGCACAATTTTCCAGGATAAAATGTCGAAGAAATAACAAAATTCTAAAGTTTGAGCGCCATTTTCAAAATGTTTTTCCTCGAATTTTTCATCTCGCGTTGACAGATCTAAACAAAAGTTTAGATCACAGATTTATCATGCATCATTGGCGAGTTATGCGCGAAGGATAAAATTTTCAAAAATCGAAAAATTGCAAAAGTTTGAGTGCCATTTTGGAAATCTTTCTCTGGGATTCATCATCTCGCGTTGGCAAATTTGAAAGGGCAACCCTTCCACTATAAGTCAACGAATCCCATCCGATTGCGATTAACAACCGCGTTGATCCGTTGCCAGATGTAAATTCGCCCAGATATCTAGACGCGTTCCTCGGCGTAGTCCTAAACGCGTCGGGACGATCGTAACGCCAGGTTGATTTTCTTGAGGAATTCTTGAAGGATGTGCACGTGGCTCCCGAAAACGAACGTGTTTTCTGAAATACTCCGTGCCGTCGGTGAACTACTCGATCACGAGTGTATCAAGAACCGTACCGACAAATACCGAATATATTATTATCGTCCACAATTTTTGCCAGTGGATTGAATTCGGAAACAAAATGGCCTGTCACTGGTATTATACAACAAATTGAGATGAGACAATCTACATTGTTGTATTATAGTCCACAAAAAATTTATTGGATTGAGTAATATGTAATGAGCGTTTTTCGTTCATTTGTTTTGTATCGCGATAATTCGGTATTTTGTTAAATACCGAATGATGTGCTATCATGGTAGGCACATCGTATTCATCAAGTTTGTCCTGAGTTTGGAAAACGATGTCTTTGAATTATGCACAAGATGTTATTACAACCGGGAACGCAGTCAACTGGATTGATCAGTTGTGTTATTGAATCGCATCGGCAAGCGAGTTGTTTGAGACGTTCGCCATTTGCACCCAACAAATATCTTCCTTTTTGTGCGTAATTTTAAAGCGCTGTATTTGAGGAGGGCGTGGAATGTGTCCTTTTAAATTGATGTAGGCGCGCTCTACACCAAATGAAAACACTGCTGGTGAATAAATGATTCCGAATTCAAGATATTTTTATATTAAAAATAGTATTTTTTTACTTGTAGCAAAGGCAAGATTTTTGTCATTGCAACGTCAAAATTTAGCGGGCTGGCGCAAAGTATGCCCTGCTCGGCGAGCGGCACCAGCTCGTTCAGATCGACGCGCTTGACGTCGACGAAGCAGTGCGTCGCGCTGACGCTCCCCTCGAAGGGCGGGCTGCGCACGTTGAGCAACCGCCCGGCGGCGGCCGAATCCGACGCGTACGACGCGTGCGGCACCCGCAGGCCGCTCGCGAGCGCCGCCAGCAGCCGCGCATGTCGGCGATCTGGTCGGTGAGGGACTCCACCTGCTTCGGCATGTGGCCGACGATCGCGAACGTCAAGCACTGCAAGTACTGCTCGAGGACGTCGTCGTCGTCGTCGTCGTCGTGCTGGTCTTGATCGTGCGCGACGCCTGCGGCTGGCAAGTCGACGTCCATGATGGTGGCGCGCAGGAAACTCAAGCCCTGCAGCAACCAACAGTCGCAGTCCTGCAAATGCAAGAAAAAAACAAAACACAAACCTTTTCAGGAAGCGGCGAGCTTGCGCCCGACGCCGCTGACTTCGCGCTGTCGTCGGGCAGCAGGTAACCGTCGACGTCGACAGGCATCCGTCTGCTCATGCTGTCCTACAGCCAGTTGACGTCGACGGCGGCGCAGGGCAGACTCCAACGCGTCGCTGAATTGCAGTATCTTGGCCAACTTCTCCGCGTGTTCCTGTCTAAACCCTGCCAGGAAGACCTGTGCCACAGAACTGACCAGACATCGACTGCACCTTCCGCTTGAGGTCGCGCTTAATCTCCTTCGGCATGCGCGTGGCGACGACGACGCACGCTCGAGCGCGGTATCAGCGTGTGGTGCGTGCTGTACTCGAGCAGCACGTGCAGGTGTAGAATTCTGCTAAACATCGCATTCGTTACTGGGAGGTCTTCCATTTTGGTCAGCGCAGAGATCGAAACTTACAGACTCTTCAATTGCAGCGCTTTTTTGTAGAACTCGCCGTCGAACGTGTCGAAGATGACGACGTCGTTCTGGCCGGTGGTGCCGGCGTCGAAGTCGTCCATCGCCCAAGTCGACTTCATGCGTTGGGCGACGGCCGCCTGTGAATGCGATCGATTTACGCTCGGCGCCGCCGAATGATTACGTTGTACTCACATTGTACGCCTCGCGCATGGCGGTCGGGCAGTCGTTTGCGCTGGCATGACGAAGATTACGTTGTTAGACATCTTGTTAGAAAATTATGCGAACAGGCGACTTTTGGAGTACTGAGACTGAGGTTAGCGCGCCAACATTTTAGTAACTCGCCATTGCAGCGCCACTGCCGAGTCTACATGGAACTAACTGAGTATAATGGGTTGTCTACAGTAAACATTGTTTTTAAATTTTGTTCTATTATATGCATTTTAAACTATTAAATAACTAAGACAATATGAATATTAGTTTTTTATTAAATTATAGAATTTATTGTTGTGAAATGTGGGTTCTTCCAGGTATCATGACAATACTTAATTATTTTAAGTCATTCATGTATATTTGGTTGCCTCCAGTAAACCTTTTTTAAAAATATTTTAAATTTACATGCATTTTAAACTATTAAATAACTATGACTATATAAAAATTAATTTTTTATTAAAATATAGAATTTATTGGTGTAAAATGTGAATTCTTTTAGGTATCATGCCGATAATTAATTATTTTTAATCATTTATGTATATTTGGTTGCCTATGTTATGTACAAAATTTATCTTTTTTAAGTTTGTGCTATTTTTATGAATTGTTATAAAGAAATGTGATATTTTTTTAAATTGTTTAATGAAATGTATTTGTTTTTTATAATAATTTATCAAACATCGTACCATCATTGTTATTATTGTAAAATTAAAAATATATTGTAGGAGTTAGGACATACTTTTTGCTCTCCTGGTACAACATTCACGAAATTAACGCTCTACTCATTCAAGTCGTCATCAAGCGCGTGCCAATCAATGTTTGCTCTCATTCTGCGTCGATTACGGCTTTCAAATTGGATTTTTAAGTAGGGGGTAGGACAGCTGTGCGCATCGCAAGCTCAGCAAAGCGATTGATTGTGAGCTATAAATAGCAAAGTCATTGGTCGAAGCGCCGAAGAAGATGGAAGATGCTGGGCGATCATTGGTCTGTGGGTTTGAGCGTGGGCCATATCTTTT
>JAODGE020019652.1:0-10902 GCA_027574965.2 Ecitophya simulans
AAAATGTTGGCACATTTTTAACAGTTTGGGGGTGTACCAAGTCGGCACCGAGCAGCTGTCGCCCCTCGTCAGATATTTTGAAGTTCGCCAGATATTTTCAAGTTCCCCACTGTTAAGCGCACTCGCGACGCGCAATCGGTGCGCAAAACAAGTGCCGTTGCCGCTCGAGCCGCGCGTTGCTCAGTCAATATTTGATAGATCTCGCCCGACGGCGCGCGCGAAGGCTTCGCGCTGTCGCGTGACGTTGGGCGTGCGCGACGCGCTGATCGATATCGGCGTCGACTGCTTGCAGCTGCAGCGCCTGGGCCACAGGATGACGGGCAAGCGCAACGCCGTCGTCGGCCAGCAGCAGCCGCCGCCGGCGAACGGCACGCACGACCGTCCGCCGCCGCCGCCGCGGGAGAAGCCGGAGTGCTGCGCGACGACGACGACGACGACGTCGAGGGCGCAGCGGCAGCGCGAGCGCGACGAGCGCGCCTCGTACGTGCTGTGGAGACGGCCGCTCGCCACCGTCGAGTACTTCGCCAAGGAGGCGCTCGTCCTGCTGCGCACGCACGGCCGACGGTGAGGCGATCCGAGCGTCTTGGTTCGCTCTGACGTGCGTTTTTTTTTCGCAGGCTGCTGCAGCATAAGCAGCTGGTGCTCGTCGCGGCGTCGCTGCTCGTCGCGTCGACGCTGCTGGTGCGCACGGCCGGCCCGCATCAGCAGCTCGTCGCGCGCGTCTACGGCCAGCTGCTGTGGTGCTGCTACTGGATCGGCCTCGGCGTGCTCTCGTCCGTCGGCCTCGGCACCGGGCTGCACACGTTCCTGCTGTACCTGGGGCCGCACATCGCCAAGGTGACGCTGGCCGCATACGAGTGCGGCTCGCTGGACTTTCCGGAGCCGCCGTATCCCGACGAGTGAGTCGAGTCGAGTGGCGCGCGCGGGCGAATCGACTGATGCGCTGTTGGTTTGCAGGATCGTCTGTCCCGAGGGCGGCGGCGGCGCGACGACGGTGACGATATTCGCGATCATGTCGAAGGTGCGCCTGGAGGCGATGTGCTGGGGCGCTGGCACGGCGCTCGGCGAGCTGCCGCCGTACTTCATGGCGCGCGCGGCGCGACTGTCAGGGTAGGGCGCGTCTCTCGGCGACGAGACGGAGCTGATAAATCTCGTGTCGTTAGGATCGACCCCGACGACGACGACGCCGACGACATCGCCGAGCTCGAGGAGCTGCAGCGCAAGCGCACCGCGGACCTGACGCTGGTCGAGCGCGGCAAGCTGTTCGTCGAGCAGGTCGTCCAGCGCGCCGGATTCGTCGGCATCCTGGCGTGCGCGAGCGTGAGTATCGCCACGCGCGTCGTCGAGGTTCGCCGCGAAATGACGCGTGTCGTTCGCAGATACCCAATCCGCTCTTCGACCTCGCCGGCATCACCTGCGGCCACTTCCTCGTGCCGTTCTGGACGTTCTTCGGCGCGACGCTCGTCGGCAAGGCGATCGTCAAGATGCACGTGCAGAAGCTGTTCGTCATCGTCGCGTTCGACGAGACGCTCGTCGCGACGGCGCTGCGCTGGCTGGCGTCGCTGCCGGTCGTCGGCGGCCGACTGCAGACGCCCTTCCGGCACTTCCTCGACGACCAGAAGAGCAGGCTGCACGCGGGCGCGCCGTCCGCCGCTGCGGCCGCGGCCGGCGACCGGGGCGCGCTCCTCGGCGCCGTCTTCGAGAAGTTCGTCGTCGCCATGGTCGTCTACTTCGTCGTCTCGATCGTCAACTCGCTGGCGCAGAGCCACCACAAGCGGCTGTCGAAGCGGCGCGCGGCGAAAGCCGGCAAGGATTAGCGTCGTCCTTGCCCCCGTTTAGTCTCTAAACTAACGCGTACGTTCGTAGGAGTAAGTAGGTAAATTTTTCTACGAAGAAATCGTGTCGCACGCAACTCTGTACTTTTCGTTCTCGTCCCCCCTCCGCGCGATTTCGTTTCGTCCGACGTTCGCCTCGTAGTTCAATCTTATTCATGAAGTTTGTTTATTATTGGCGTACAACTAGCTACGACAAATCGATGTGCGTGCATGTGTATAAATACCACCTAGGCGTGTGTGTGTTGAGCGTAACGAATTTTCTACGATTTTTCCGAAATGTTGTGTATGTGCAACGCGAAAACGATGGGAAGCATCATTATCATTTGATTTTATCGTTACTTGTAAAATGTTTGCTCAATATTCGCATTTGCAAACGACACGTTCGTCCACTGTTCTCTGATTCCACGCTGCGTTCATTCGACCATGTGATTTCGGTGATTTTACGTTAGTCTTACGGATTATTTATAGATTGCTCATTGTACACTATCGCCGATTTTGCTGTTAACCGAGACGCGTGCGGTTCGCCGATGGTTTCGAGTCGGCTCGATGTTGATTGTTTCGGATGATGTTTCGTGCAAAAATTAAACGGATCAAACTGATGTGATTTGTTCTGGCGTCGAGTCAAAGCGTTTACTTGCTGTGTGGTTTTTCAGTGCCTGTTAGAACGTTTTAAACGTTAGTAGCTATCTCCGAACGGTTGTATAAAGTGCGGTTGTCGTAGCAACTGCGATGACAACAAACCCTTCAAGTTTCCCCGATCCCAACTACAACTGACTCGCCGATTCGTGTGCGGACGATTTGGTTTCGTTTACACCACTGCTATTGGGACGGTGGGCAAGATGCCCGAACTGAGCGACGACATGTACTGCTCCCAGCAGATAATGGTGCCGCCGATGTTCCCGTACATCCTGCGGCAGTACGCCAAGGCGGCGATACGCTCGCAGCCGACGGACCTGCTCAGGTATGCGCGACGCGGCCCCTTGTCGAATCACCCGCGTCCGATTTCCAGATGGTCGACGGCGTACTTCCGCTGCCTGGCGCTGAACCTGCCGCCGCCGGTGAAGCCCCGTCTCGAGTACCCGCTGCCGCGCGACTACGACGGCGTCACGCCCGGCTGGCTGCGCGCGCTGCTCTTCCAGCTGGCGAACAACACGCACGTCGACTTCAAGCTGCTGTGGGACCGCTGGATCGGCGCGTGCCAGAGCCACGCGACGCTGATCAAGATCCTCTGCCTCGGCGGTTTCACCGACCCGATGAACGTGCCGCTGCTGCGCTTCGTCGGGCTGTGCGTCGGCTTCCTCTGCGAGAACCTCACGCAGACGATGATCCTCTTCTGCGAGGTCGTCACCGAGGAGCCGGAGGGCGGGTCGGCGATGATCACGGTCGAGGCGTTCGTCGACGTCTACACGTTCCTGGCGGGCATCGACGCATCGAAGGACCAGGTGCTGCTCAACCGCTACTTCCCCGACGAGCTGCTGGGCCTGTTCGAGAAGGAGGAGGAGGTGAAGGAGCGCGTCGAGGCGGAGCAGGAGGCGCCCGCCGAGAAGGAGGGCACGATCGCGTCGGAGAGCGTCGAGGAGGAGGCCAAGGTCGAGGAGCAGCCGAAGGTGGCGATCTCCTGTCCGGACCTGGTCGACGACCAGGCGGACGTCAGCAGCGAGGACAGCGACGTGCTGGAGCAGGGCAGTCGGTCGACGGTCGTCGACGACCAGCAGCGCATCGCCCTCGCGCAGGGCATATCGGCGGCGCAGATCGACGACGAGAAGAAGGCGGACAAGGCGCGTCGGCGCGCCGAGAAGCAGCGATCCGCCGAACTCGGCGAGGAGGAGGGCGAGGACGGCCTCCCCGTCTACTCCGACGAGGAGCTGATGGGCGAGCACTCGCCCGCGGACGCGATGGCCGTCGACATGAAGCCGTACCGCGTCTCGACCGACTCCGAGTCGGACGCGAAGTCCGTGCAGAAGTCCGTCTCGAGCGAGCGCGACGCGACGCGCGAACCGTCGCGCGACAGCATGGAAGATTCGATCACCGGCTCGGCGACCAAGCCGACCGCGTCGAGCCTGTCGCAGGCGGAGGACAAGGCCGAGTCGACGACGGCGTCCGTCGACATCTCGCTCACGCAGTCCGACCGGAAGCCCGAGGAGGAGGAGGACGTGCGCACGTACCTCGCCGCGCACAGCGACGCGTCCGAGAGCGTCTCGGGCGTGCCGCCGGACGTGCGCTCCGAGTCGGTCGTCGTGGCGCCCGTCGAGGTGCTCGGCGAGTACAGCGTCGGCGAGCCGGAGGCCGGCGAGGAGCAGGAGCTGGTCGTCGAGGGGAAGTTCGACGTCGAGGAGGTGTTCGTCGAGGCGCTGCCGGGCATTGGGCCGGTGGTGCCCGCCGAGCTGGTCGAGGCCGTCGTCGTCTACATGAAGCAGTGCGCCGCCGAACAGCACGGCATGGTCATGCCGAGGAACGTGCGGCACTACAGCTGCCCGCCGTTGGAGGTGCCGGAATAAATTTATTAACGCCAGCTTTGCGCGCGATGTAATTCTGGTGGTAGAAGTTTCCGAACATGTAGATGAAGGTCAGTCCGTGCAGGACGGCTGGGATCATGACGAGCTTGGGGAAGTCACACCAGGGATTGAGCAGATGCGCGGCGAACAACGTCGTTTCCACCAGGAATTGCACCTTTGCACATTGCGAAATTAATAAATCTGTCGTCGATTCACGCCCACTTGAGCCATACCAGTTGTATCGATGTCATCAGCTTCTTCCACTTTAGGCCCACCTTGCTGCAGTACAACGTGCAGAAGTAGTAGGCGTACATAACTGCGTGCACCCAGGTGTTCAGGTAGGGCGCGATCGCCAGGAACTTCACGCCGAACCACGACGCCGCCACCATCGACGTGTGGTGGAAGAGGTGGAGCGTCGTGACGAAGCGCTGCTTCTTCGTCAGGACGAAGAATATCGCGTCGGCCATGTCCAGATACTTCATCATGTAGTACGCGTAGCCGATGGGCGGCATCGCCTTGTTGCGGTCGTCGTCCTCCGTCAGGACTCGCATGCAAGTCCACGTTTCCTTCAGCGGTAAGTCATTCGACTGCGGCGTAATTAAAACACGAACGTAAAAGGATATGTTTGGAATTCTTCATGGTGTGTGAATCTATAACCTAAAACCTCATTCGCCTATCGCACTATCGCACTTCATTATCGACCTTGCCTTCTCTCGCGAACGGACCGTTGGAGTCGTACGCGAAGCGACTGCTTGATTGAAAAAGGAAATTTTTAGTATTCTTCGTGGTATGTAAATCTGTAGTCTAAAACCTCATCGAAAGAGTTTGCAATGAAAAGTTTCGCCGTCAGAGCGCGCGCGAGTCATAGGTCGGGTATAACTATCGCATTTCTTTATCAACTTTTCTTTCTCTCGCGAACGAATCGTAGTAAGTTGGGGTCGTACGCAGGGCAACTGCACGATTGCAAAAGGATTTTTTTAGTATTCTTCATGGTATGTAAATCTGTAGTCTAAAATCACATCGAGAGAGCTCGAAAAGTTTCGCCGTCAGGGGGCGCGCGTCTCGGCGTTAACAGCCCGGGTATAACTTTCCTTCTCTCGCAAACGAACCGTAATGAGTTGAAGTCGTCCCCGAAACAACTGCACGATTGTAAAAGGCAATTTTTGGTACTCTTCGTGGTAGGTAAATCTATAACCTAAAACCTCATCAAGAGAACTTGTAATTAAAAGTTTCACCGTCAGAGGCGCGCGAGTCGCAAACAACACACCGGGTATAACTTTCCTTCTCTCGCGAACGGACCGCAATAAATTGAGATCGTGCGCGAAGCAACTGCACGATTGTAAATGGAATCTTTTGATACTCTTCGTGGTAGGTAAATCTATAACCTAAAACCTCATCGAGAGAGCTTGTAGTTAAAAGTTTTGCCGTTAGAGGGCGCGCGAGTCGTAGACCGGGTATAACTATCGCACTTCTTTGTCGACCTCTCCTCCTCACTCAAACGGACCGCAACGCGTTGGGGTCGCGCGCGACTCTCTCACCCAGTAAAGGATCGCCAGGTTCAGGACGACCTGCAGCGCGTTGTAGGCGAGGATCGGCCGGCGCAGGTTGAACGCCTTGCGGTCCGCGGCGCGTCGTCGAACGCATTCCAAACGTTCCGCCATCTTTGTGGATGTGTATAATACAATTTTACAAGTTATCCTAGCCGCTACACAATTCGCTAACGTCGTATGAATAGTAAGAGTATTAAGTACAGTACGCAAGGTAATTAACAAACATACAGCTAACAATCGGCGCAGATGGGCTCGCAGATCTTGGCAAACTTCGTCCGGCGGTCCGACGTGAGATCGAGTTCGTTCGTTCGTTCGATACGTCCCGGAGTCGTCTCGCTATCCGTCAAGTGGAGAATAACTTATGTGTAGAGTTTAGAGAGAGAGAGAGAGAGAGGGTGGGCTACGGGCGGCGAATCTACTCGTCGCAGTGTCGATAGAGGAGGAAGTTGTACTCGGTGAATTCAATGCCGAGCTTCGTCGGCGCCAGTTTGCACTTGTTCTGCGGACAATAACGACGACGTCAAGCGTCGTCGGAGCGACGCAACGCACTCTCACCTGGTTCTGCTTGAGCGACGCCCGGTACGTCATGATCTTCGACTGGAAGCCGATCAGGTCGACGTCGAAGGTCACGCTCTGCGCGCTGATCAGCTGGCTCGGCGCGTTCTCGTTGATGCGGCGCAGCAGCTTCGCGTCCTCGAAGTTCAGGCCGCTCCACGGACACGCGCGCCGGCCGCGCGCGTTGCTGCAGCATTCGATGTCCTTCAGGTGCGCCTGCGACGACCTGCGCAAAGTATCGATATATCGATATGTTTTCGAAAAGTATCGATATATCGATATATCAAATCGATATGTTTTCAAAAAGTATCGATATATCGACTCGATATGTTTTCAAAAAGTATCGATATTTTTTCGAAAAGTATCGATATATCGATATATAGAATCGATATGTTTTCAAAAAGTATCGATATATCGAATCGATATGTTTTCAAAAAGTATCGATATTTTTTCGAAAAGTATCGATATATCGCGCTCGCTTTTATACCGTTTCGATAGTCCAAGTTTAATATCGTTATATCGATATATCGAAGAATATAATATCGCTAAAAAAATCGTTAAACACAAATACAATATCGATGTATCGATATATCGATATATTTTCGACATCCCTACTTCGGTGTGGGGATGTCGAAAATGCAAAAGTGTATTGATATATGTCGAATCGATATAATTTAGAAATATCGTTGTCGATATATAAATAATTAAAGAAAAATATCGATAGATCGATATATCGTAATCGCTTTTAAATCGGAAATTGTCCAGAATAAATTCTTTGTGTTGTATATTAGAATTTGGTGTAAAAAAAATATCGACTTTTATACCGTTTTATACCGAAAAATAAAACTCTTAAAACGCTCAAAAACATCGTTAAAACAAAAATACAATATCGATATATCGATATATAGAAATGTCGATATATTTTGGAAATATCGTTATCGATATATGAATACTTTGCAAAGTATCGATATATCGATACATCGTGCTCGCTTTTAAATAGAATCGGGAATTTTCAAGAATAGATTCTTTGTGTTATATATAGAATTTGGTAAAAAAATCGACTTTTCTACGGTTTCGATAGTCTAAATTTAATATCGTTATAACGATATATCAAAAAATAAAATAGCGCTAAAAATATCGTTAAAACAAAAATACAATATCGATGTATCGATATATGGATATATTATCGATATTCCTACTTCGGCGTAGAGATGTCGGAAATACAACAGTTTTGCAAATATCGTTATCGATATATAAATAATGTTCAAAAATATCAATATATGGATATATCGCGTTCGCTTTTAAAGAAAATCGAAAATTGTCAAGAATAGATTTTCCGTGTTTCATATTAAAATTTGGCAAAAAAGTATCATTATATACCGTTTCGATAGTCCGAATTTAATATCGTTATAACGATATATAGAAAATAAAATAACACCGAAAAATATCGTTAAACCAAAAATACATTATCGATTTATTTCGACATCCGTACTTTGGCGTAGAAATGTCGGATATTTTTTGGAAATATCGTTATCGATATATGAATACTGTTCAGAAAATATCGATATATCGATATATCGCGCTCGCTTTTAAATAGAATCGGCAATTATCAAGAATAGACTCTTTGTGTTATATATTAGAAGTTGGTATCGCCTTTTATACCGTTTCGATAGTCCAAATTTAATATCGATATATCGATATATCGAAAAATAAAACAACGCTCAAAATTATTGTCAAAACAAAAATAAAATATCGATATATCGATAGAAATGTCAGAAATGCAAAAGTGTATTGATACATATCGAATCGATATGTTTTACAAATATCGTCATCGATATATTAATACTTAAAAAAATATCGATATATCGATTTATCTCAAAAATATCGTCAAAACAAAAAATAAAACATCGATATATCGGGATATTTTCGTTATGCGCGACGACGTCGCAAAACGCGCTGGACTTACTGGAAAATCAGCGTGACGTAATCGTCCGGCATGTACTTCGAGATCGGCACGACGTACGTGTAGTTGTAGGCGGTGCTCTCCGGCGCGAGATAGGCGTCGGCGAGCGTCGCGTTGAAGTACTTGCCCTGCAGCGCGATCGCGAAGTGCAGGTCGTCGGCGGCGTCGTAGCCGTTGTCCCTGTCGGGCCAGTCGTCGTCGCGCTTCTGGCGGCTCTTGTCGATGTTGTTGCTGTGGAACGCCTTGAGCACGGCGCTCTTGGCGCCGCCGCTGCGGTTGTGCGGCTTGCGCTGGCCGTCGTCGAAGAGCGGGCCCAGCTCGGCCGAGTCGAGCTTGTCGAGTCGCGACGGCGCGCAGCAGTACGCCGGACAGGGACTCGGTCCGGCGGCGTGGTCCTCCTCGTCGAGCAGACAGTCCCCCGGCCGGCCGAGCGTCGCGCCGCTCTTCGTCGGCGCCCTTCTCCTCGTCGTCGTCGTCGTCGCCGCCTCCGTCGTCGTCGTCAGCGTGCGCTCGACCGCCTGCAGACTGGCGCGCGTCAGCCGATCGTGGCGCGCCGTCTCCAAGAAGTACAGCGTCGTGATGGCCGCCAGACACAGCGCCATCACCAGCACCAGCGCGACGACCACCGCCTGCACGGCGCCGTTCGAGCACATCGGCGCCGCCTCCTTGCGCCGCCGCAGCTTCGCCAGCCGCCGATTCAGCCGCTCCAGCTGGTCGATGCGCGTCTCGAGGTTGTCCGTCACCGTGCACAGCGCCTTCACGGCGCCGACGTTCTCCATGAAGATGCGCTCCTTGTTCACGACGAGGAAGTCCTCGATGGCCGCGCCGCCCTCCAGCACGAGGTCGCCGGCCGGCCGCACCGCCTCCGGCAACACGCGCGCCACCTCCTGCGCGATCACCCCCGTGTCGCTCTGCGTGGGGCGATTCAACCTTGCCGCGAAACCCGGCTCGTACTCGTAGCGCACGACGCGCAGCCGCTGCACGTTGCGGAGCTGCTCGAGCGCGTCGCACTCGACGATGTTCTTCTTCGCGCGCACGTCGCTCGGCTGCACGATGTGCCCAGTCACCTTCAGGTTGCCGTGCACGACGAGCGACTCGTCCGGCCGGTCGGTGTTGACGCCGACGCGCCCCGCGTGGCAGATGCTGTCCGCCGTCTGGCCGCGCTGCCAGCACAGCTCGACGTCGCTCTCGAACTGGCCGGGGTTGCTGGCGCGCACGATGATGCGCTGGCTGGCGTGCGCGACGATCGGGTAGTCGCCGTGCGCGGTGTGCGCGTGCAGCCCGACCACCAGCTGGAAGTAGCGCTGCTCGGGGTTGGGCTTGCCCTTCTTGCGCATGTTGTTCGACGTCGTCTCGCTGAAGTGCAGCCGGCCGACGGTGACCTTCGTCACCTGCGCGTCGAGCAGCTCGACTCTGCGATCAAAGCTGCGGATTATCATTGTTATCGTTCGCAGGGCGGACCCGAGACGACGCGCGTACGCACAGGACGGGGTGGAAGGGCTTCTTGCTGCGGTCGCTCTGGCTCTGCTCGACGCGGATCGTCTGCGTCGGGCAGTCGTGCTTCACGCCGTAGAAGTGCAGGTGGAACGAGGCGATCTTCTGGAAGCCCTCCGGCGTCTTCACGAACTGCGCGTCGCCGACCAGCTGGACGTGGCACGTTATCTACAAACAGCACAACGATAACGACGAGTCGCAAGTCGGGCAGGCTGAAGTTGTGTTTACCTGAAAGTGGTTCTTCTTCTGGCAGACGAAGGCGTCGTCCGAGTTGGAGAAGTTGAAGCCCTTGTCGGCGTCGACGCGGTAGTGCGGACTGGGCAGCTCGCCGAGGTTCTGGTCGCAGAGGACGTGCCAGGACAGCGGCTGGAACGGCTGGAAGCGGATGCACTGGTACTGCGAGTCCGAGAGACAGGACTCGGACGCTGCGTAGTCCTCGTCGGCATTCGTCGGAGGACTCATCTCGTCCGGCGAACGGCGCTGCTCCGGCTCGTGCTTGACGAGGTTCTCGCGCGAATGCTTCCGCTTCCGCTTGCTCGATCCCGGCGTCTGAACAACCTGCTGCTGCTGCTGCACGTTCTGAAGATTGGTGTAGACCATCTCCTCGATGCCCGCGTCGCAGATCTCGCCCGCCGACTGCGGCTGCTGCATGTCCACCATGTCGAGGGCGGCGGCGTAGCCGAGCTGCATCAGGCCCTTGTCGTACTCCTGCGGCGGGGGCAGCAGGTCGGCGAGTACCAACCCCCCGTCGGGGACGTGCGGCGCGAGCAGCGGGGGCGGCGCGTAGCCACGCCCCGGCGTCGACTCGCACGTCTCCGAGCTGGAGTCCGGCGGCGAGTCGGGCAGCGAGTGTCTGCAAACACCACGACTAGCCACAACAACAACGAGGACAACAAAGACGAAGGAGCGTACCCGGGAGTGGGGCGGTTATCGACGACGACGGCGTTGCCCAGCGACTCGGCGAAGTAGCCGCCCGGCGCGTTGTCGCTGTTGATGAACGCCTCCAGCTG
>JAODGE020019663.1:0-19315 GCA_027574965.2 Ecitophya simulans
CTGTTTGCACGTCGGAACTAAAAGGATGCTGGGTAGTTGGAACACAAAAGAAGTATAGGAAAGTTGGAAAGTTCGGCTCCGCGAAGCGACGCGAGCGCAGCGAGTCGCAAAAACGCGGCTCGTCGCTAATATCTACCGCGGAGAAGACGAACCGGGGTAGCAACCATCCTCAACCATCAGCTAACGCGCCGGATACGCTGCCCGGTAAAAAATTGTCCGAACAATTCTTTCGCTGTTCAAAAAAGTTTTTAAATTCATTCATTGAGATGTCTTTTAAGCCTTCCATTATTGTTTCACGTCCTCCATAGTGGCAAAACGCTTTCCTCCAATATTCCTTTTAAGTCTAGAGCGCAAAAAAATTACGGGGGGTTAGATCCGGTGAGTATGAGGGATGGACATGTCATGCTCAAACATTGCTTTACGAAAAAGACGGTGTAGGCCGGCACGTTGTTATGATGGAAAAACTAAAGAACTGCCCTTCTCTTCCGGATAGACTCCCTCAATCTTTTCAAATCCTCCATGTAGAACTTCTGGTTGATAGTTTAACCCAGAAGAACAAACTTCGCGTGCACAACACCTCTGCAATCGAAGAAACAAATTACCATTGCCTTGATGTCTGGTTTTGTTTTGGGGTCGTAAGCACATGCCTCCCTCCTCCCTCGCTCCCTTTGCTCGTCTGTGAGAAGTCTCGGAACGAATTTGACTGCAACCCTTTTCATGTGCAAATTTTCCAGACATGGCCTGAATGAAATTAATCTTCGATAGGCATTTCCCCATTTTTAAAACTTGAAAACCACGCCTTAGCTCGGATTTTACTTGAAATAGCATCCCCATAAGCAGTCTTAAGCATTACAATAGTTTCCGCAGCTGATTTCCACCCATTTCTATATATTGAATCACGTTTAGTATGATAGTAAATTGGAGATGGCGATGATTGTGGTGAAGATAGGGCTTGCAAGAAGACAAGCACATTAAATGCCTAATTTGATTGAAATTTAATTTTATATTTTAGCGTTATAATTTCTGAATGTTCTAACTTTTATAAATATCATTGCTCGAGTAGTCCAAACATAGATTTACCAAGGTCAAACACGTTCAAAGGTTTTTAAACATGATGTACACGTGCAACAATTTTTAAGCAATACCTTCAATATTTGCATATTAATTAAAATTGTTAGACCCAGAACGATTTGAGTTCCACAAAATCTTTTTCAATAACTGAACGGAATTTATCAAGATCATATTACCTTAAACTGCCAAAAATCGATATTATTATTATTAGTTGCATTATTAAGATCAGCAAAAATAATCGTCGGTTTTCACTGACTGAGTTTTATAGGCGCAGACGCAAAGGGCGTGTCATACCCTGCATCTTATAAACACCTGTTTCCACCTGTGACCCAAGAACTAACGCTGGGTCAAGCTGGTTTAGTCCAAGGGTCTATAGTGGCTACTGTAGCCGTGTAGTTGTGTACGCTGTGCAGTGGTAGACCATGAACTCCGAGGCGTCACGACGACGCTCACTCGGCGCAGTTATTATTAAGCCGTGGCAAAAGCAACGCGCAACGCATACCACGGTATCAATATCAACAAGTGTTTTATTATTACTTCTTATCTAACGTATGAAATACTCCATACACTTCATCGTTATCAACACAAAACATTCGACTTTACAATTCTCAATCAATTCCAGTTGTACACAGTCACCGCAACGAATGCGCACAAATTGAACGAGATTAATCCAAGTGTATTGTGCAATTCCAATAACAACAATAAATTAATAATCATGGTGCTTTCCAAGCCGATTCGCAATGCGTTCATTTCGTACCTGAGCAATTTGTACGAAAATCCTATTAGGACCAAAGCAATAACATGGTAAATAATAATATATATGAAATAAGATGATGTCATAGGTTTTTGTTTGGTTTTTGCAGTGCTGTGATTACAACTGCTGGCAACTTGGTGTCCCAACTTATTGCAGGCAATAAAAGCATCAACCATCAAAGCCTGTTGGCTTACGGTTTGTACGGGTACGTTTTAACTGCCACTTGTACACGTTAGTTGGAATTATTTGCATCTGAATCCCGATGGATAATGTTGACAGTGGTAGAAGATGACCTAAATGGAATGCACCGTCATAGTTTAAAGATGTATTAACAGAGGGCAGCCTAATCGACGCTTCTAAAATAGAATAGGGAACATTGCGCCGCGTGCTGGTATTTAAACACACTACTGTAAATTGTATGAGTACCTAGCCATAGACAGAAAGTAAACCAAAGAAATGATCATTTTATTGTCAGTTTTCTTTATTTGATATGTTGCTGAATAATAATTAAAACATAATGATTATTATAAATTACTTGTAGATTGTTATTCGGCGGTACGGTCCCTCACTTCTACTACAAGTTCTTGGAACACATTGTGCCAGAGGAAGCTTCGTTGATGCTCGTCAAGAAACTTGTAATTGATCGCCTCCTATTCACACCGTTGTATCAAGCCTTCAGTCTATACATGCTCGGTAGATTGGAGAATAAAACTCATGAACAAGCGCTCGGTCAATTGTTCAAGCTATACTGGCCCATTCTCTCGTCCAGTTGGAAATATTTGACTATCCTGCAGCTGATTAACATTACACTTGTGCCACCCATGGTAATCAAAGCATTTTTGAATAATATTAATAACCCGAAACTTAACCCACATAACCCTAAAATTGATGTTTTTTTAGTTGCGAGTTTTGACGATGAACATTGTCGGATTTTGCTGGGTGATTTACATAGCGAATATTCGCCGAGAAGTGCAACGCAAGGACAACAAATCAACTTAATTAGTAAACATGTGAATTTTAAAATTACATATAAGGTGTAACTAAAACAATGCTAACAAACAATTAAACGCTAAATTATATTAATAAATTGGGGAAATAAGATACATCAATATGTTATTGTTAATTTTGATATTTTCGTTTAGCTTTATTAGTTACGCAAAGATGATGTACATGCCGAGAAATTAATATCAATTATATACTCTGGAAATCGTTACAATCACCATTTAACATTTACATTGTACGATGTTGAATACATACGCGAAAAGTCTGGTCGAATTGTTAAACTCGCATCAATTAAACGTCTGTCACTAACGCTATCGATTAGTTTAAAAGCAAAGACAACAGCGGGTGTTATGATATATTAATATTTGTATCGTGGCGCCATTTGTCGTCGTTATAAAGTAAACAAAATGTTCAGAAACTAGGCCCATTTTTTTAGGGTTTTTTCAACTTCGTACTGCATAATGCAGCTCCTCGTCGTGCGTCTTAAACATTCCAACAAACATTAAACACCTCCAGGCGCAACTTTACAATGATGTGTCATTAATTTAATTAATTGGATGTTAATATTTAACATATAGTGGCGACAAAAATTGCACATAAACTAATCTAAACATGTTCGTTAGATTTACAACTACTTTTATTTAATTGAATCATTTTCAAACAGTTGAGAATAAATTAGGTAATAAATAGAATAGATAAATAAATAAATAAATATGTTATAGGATATCCGCAAATAAATGCATTGGACATAGCGTTAGCGTTACTTAAAAGCCTATTGTTAATTTGTTTCAAGTTAATGTGGTTAGACCATGGTCATGACTAATCTCGTTGTGACTTGTTTAACTATGAGCCTTATTTGCACTTTGTAAGTGTTTCCGTCTACAATGCTTTATTGCGGCCGATATGCTCAATGACTAGATAGCAGCACCGTCTAGCGTACCCTAACCTCAAATGAAGCAAAGTATTTTAAAGGTCGGGGGGTTGTAGACGTTTGCCAGGCGAAGGCGACCGTGATTGTGAGGATCGACTCAGCGACCTGGAAATCGTCCGGTGCCGAGGATAATACGGACTGCCGTGACTGCTTCCGCTGCTGCCGGAAGATGGTGACGACGATGGCGACTGCCTGTGGTAAGGTATAGGCCGCTTGCGAGCACTACATGCCAGTTAGTAAGTGTTAATGTTAAATTATCCGCAGTTAAACATTGGACATTAGTCGATTAGTATTTTAATATTTTACTTGTTATTAATATCCAATGTTTAAAGTAGCAATTCTAGACAGTTTAATATTCAAATCAATAATATTTTAAAACTCCATTCAAACTTACCTTATAAAATGAAAACACAACACAACTAAAACCAAATCATAGATTAATTGCGTAATGCATAAAGTAATAGAAATGCACAAATACTATTAAAAAATCCAGTGAAATATATACGGTGAAAATGAAATTTATTGTTATAAAACCTACGTAACTTAAATAAAAATAAGTAAAAAGAATGCGCCTGTAAATGCATTCCGAACCAAATTAATTTTAGAGAATTGTATAGAACTCAATCGTGTATCTTCATTACAGACAACTACGATAAATACTCTTAATCCCTGAAAAAGAAATAAAAATAACTTAAAAACATAAATAATAAAATCATAACAGTCAATATAATATTATAATGCGTGCAAAAGTGAAAAATCGCGAGCTTTACAAAAACAATTACTGCTTCTAGACTACCGTGTGATAAAATGTTTACCTTGTGATCCTCCGTCTATCAAGGAAGCTGGGCGATCCATGCCGGCGAGGGATTGATGGAGAACGCGAACGGGAGGACGCCGAACTGCTCGAAGAACTGCGCGAACTCCGCGAACTACGACTTCTTGACCGTGAGCGCGATGATTTTGAACTTGTGGATGATGACGATGACGAGCGTGAACCTCTCGAACTAAACAGTAATAAAATGAGATCAAATATTTCCATAAATCAATAAGTCCTTAAAATTCGAAAACTAACCTAAAAGAAGACCTTGAAGAACTCCGACTCTTCGAACGTGATTTACGTTTAGCTGGAGATTTAGATCGACTCTTCGATCTGCTCCTACTGCGATCTTTTGTCTCGTTCATAGCCTTTAATTCCTTTAATTTTCTTTCCTTGGCATTTTTATCTTTGTCATCGTCTTTATCTTTGTTCCTATTGTCCATACGTCGTTCTTGTACTTCTGGTGACTTTTCTTGTTCTTTTTCCTTCTCATTTTCTTTAAGTTTGGTGCTCCTCGCAGATTTTACTTCGGGCGTAATCCCTCGCTGAGCATTGCCAGATGGACTGGGAGGACTTTCCGCTTTAGCCTTCGGAATCTTTTTCTCCAACGCTTCGCGCGCTTTCGCCGCCAAATCCGATTTCAACAATCGCAACATCCGCAACTCCTTCTCGCGTTCTTCGTCCTCATGATCACAATCGCGATCCGAGCCTTCCTCGTCGCTCGAAGACCTCAAACGCACAACGGGCACCTGCGCCCTTGGTGATTTTTTCTTCGACTTGGCTGATCCTGGACTCAAACTCTCTGAAGTCTGTCTTCCAGGTACCGATTGAGTTTGACCTAGCGTGGAATTGTCATTGGTCCTATGATTAGACTCGGGACTGCGGGTCCTATGCCTCGGAGAGGTTTTTGGTCGTTCCCGAATATCACGGCGGTTAAGGCGTTCCTTGTTGTAATTATTCGCATCTTGTTTAGCTGTATGATCAGGAGAACGCCTGTCTCTGGAGCCATCTCGCCCTCGGGGTTGATCGTTGGAACGATCGCGATTATCAAGTTCACGTCGGGATTGTTCATGTCTCCTGGATGAATCCCTGCCTCTATTGTCCCTGTCCCTACTAGTGTCAGGTTTTTTAGAACTTCTCGAGTTTGAAACAGATTTAGATCGACGTGATTTCGACCTTGTATCGCTTTCTGATTCAGATCTAGTAGGATTCTTAGACTTTACAGGCGATTTTGTCGCAGGCTTCTCGGGAGATCGCGAAATTCTTCTTTTAGCGGGAGAGCTCGAAACTTTTATTTCCGGCGAAGAGATTTGCCTCTTCTCGGGAGATCTCGACAGTCCGCGTCTGTCTGGAGACCTGGAAACTCTCTTCTTGTCCGGAGATCTAGATTCCCTTCTTTTTTCCGGCGTCTTAGACACTCTTTTAACCGGAGACCGCGAAGTTCTCCTTCTGTCAATAGATCTAGACGCCTTTCTCCTCGGAGAAACTCGCTGTCTTCTGTCCTTCTCCGAACTCTTTTCCCTCTCGCGCCTCCTATTCCCATCGCGATTATCTCTATTATCGCGTTCGGGCGAACGATTATTCCGCCGTGCGTCACCGGACTGCTCAATTATTCTCCTGCCATCGCGATTATCATACCTCCCATCATGTCGCCTGTTGTCGTTGTTATTAGACCGATCCCTGCGGTGTTTATCCACGGACTTCGACTTATCGCGCCGCCTCACTTCCTGCACCTTCTGCGCAGCCACCGGCGATCGCGACCTATTTCTATTGTTTCTCGCATCATTCTCCTTCTCGACGCTGCGCCTCGACGAGTTTTTCGCGTTCGCATTCCGTTCGACAGACGCGCGCCGTTTGGGACTACGCCTCTGTGAATATTTATCATCTCGCCTGTCCGCACGTTTATCATCAGTCTTATCACGATCACGTCTGTCCTTAAACTTTTCCACCACAGGCGGAGATCTCGATTTGTCAACTTTGCGACTCTTCGAGCGCTCCCTGGACCTTGACTTTCTCTCGCGATCTTTTCCATCTTTCTCGCCACCGCGACCCCTCTCCTTGGACTTTTCTTTTGGTTTGGATTTCTCGGATTTTGACTTGGATCGTTTTATCTCTGGCGAACTACAGATTCGAATTTTATTTATGAAAAATTCATTTTCGCCGCTAATAAGCAAATAAACTCACCTATCTCTAGAGCTGGATGATGATCGGTTCCTCTTCTTCTTCAACGACTTCTTCTTCTATGTGAAAATAGCACAAATTTAGTAGATCAGACACAAAACGTCGTAAAAAATGATACGATTGAGATATTAACGAATTAGAGTTGATTTTGATTGGCAAAAATCAGTAAAGTCGCGAAAACACACATCAAACATTGAACAGGTGCAACTTTTACTTCAATCTGGTCGAATTTGATAACAATAACGTCTAATCATCGTAGCAGTTCTCGCTTTGATCAGTAACGATTGAATTAGTAAGGACAGACCGGTATATATTGAGCCACAATCGGCTAGAAACGCATTTCAGTAGTTTGGTAAAGAGATTTTATAAAATGCATGCATGCAGTCGAATTCTAGGCCCGCATGCGGACCAAAGTACTTACAATAACAATTCACCAGTCTGGCTATCCTATTAATGAGCGCAAAAAGTTCAGAACAGAACAATCGTTTTTTTACTGGTTTCGAAAAAAAAACAAAGAAAATAGCAACACATGCAGCAATTGAAGTCGAAACCCAGACGAACACAAACATTTCAATTCGAGCCGAAAAATGAACGAACGAATCAGCGCCAAGTCGAATCGGCACTCCAAAATGTGCCGGCGAGCGTGTGAGAGAAATGCTCGACAATCCGCCGTCGATTCTCATGATGAGCGTACATCGACGCACAAATTAATAAGCAAAATGATGAGTATTAAGAGAGAACACGTCACCGTGATAGTTCACACGCGTCCGATCGCCTTCGGCAAAACTCACCTCCTTTTTGCGCTTGCGTCGCGCCCTTCGCCGCTCGTCCGCGCTGGACTCGTCCTCGCTACTGTCGTCGCTGTCGTCGCTGCTCGTCGCCGACCGCTTACGTTTCTTCTTGCGTTTCTTTTTATCCTTACCGGACCTGCCAAACACATAACGAACGCTGCAATTAGCCGACGCTGTCGAACACGCACACCAGAGCATGGGAGACTTATATGCTATTTACAAACTGTATGTATAGAAATGTTAACAGTTGCGGTAGTAGATAGCTAGACATTATTACGATAACTTTACCTGCACGTTAGTGTTACCCACCAGCACTGGTACCGCAAGAAAACACGACCAAGATTACAATTAATTATAAATGGCGGCAACGACGCAAAACGGCGTCGTTCGGTGGTGTTGGACTGAGAGAGGGGCAGGAAGGGCATATCAGATATGAATATGTACGTCATGACATGAACAACTTACTTGACGGCATTTGATTAGATCGTGATTCGAAACAAGAATTAATGTTACGCTGCTCTAAACTGCGTATAATTACCTTTCTTTTTTGCGCTTCTTGGACTTCTTCTTCTTTTTCGTGGGTTCCTCGCTTGAACTCCGACTAAAAAAGAATATCGCTATAAGTTATCACATCTCATTATTTTGTCAATCTATGGGGATATTGTAGTGAAATATTCGAATAATTCTTTCTTAACTTGCGCGTCTCGAGAGACAACTGCAAACATTAACTCGGCCATTCCACGTCAAACCGAACTTTTTTTTGACATCTTCGACTTTTGTCAAATTTGGTAGACATATTCTTTCGGACCAGTACGTTATCATTCCAAATAAAATAAAAATATATTGCATTTTAAAGTTTTAAGAATGAAGAAAGAGATGCTGAACATGCTTTTTTCATAATTAAATCACTCCCGTGTTTACAGTGCGATTTGAACAAATCTATAGTCGCAAGCCTATTATACATTAAAAAATTAGTATAATTAGTTTTAAAGAACAATTTACTTATAATAGTTATTTTATTGTTTAATCATTTAACTTAATAATTCTTAATCTTCCCCACCTTAAAAAAAAGTGAAAAAATATCATCGTCATTCTACGGGTTTTGTTATTTAATACTAAAAATTCCAGAGTGGAGAAATTTTTCCTATCCCAACTGAAAATAATTAATAACAACGCGACGCACGTGAAGTCAATGCAATTTGCTATGTTGCGACGAAGCGACGCGTTCGAGGTCTCAGGAGACCAAAACGCAGAAATACGCTCCAAATCGTAACTAGCATTGAGTTTGATACCGACATAATTTATTTACTTATTTTTCAGTTTATGGGAAAAGTTTCTCCACTCTGGAATTTTCAGTGTTAAATTTCACAATGCCGTATTCATAAAAAAAAGTCCAGTCAAAA
Source organism: Ecitophya simulans (assembly GCA_027574965.2). Lineage (NCBI taxonomy): Eukaryota > Metazoa > Arthropoda > Insecta > Coleoptera > Staphylinidae > Ecitophya > Ecitophya simulans. The sequence continues at coordinate 8,951 of JAODGE020019663.1, forward strand.
ACTGTTCCTCGTTTTTAATTGAAAGCGTTGCAAAAATATACCCTGAAATTTGGCCGTTACGACTAAAATACCACTTCAAAAATAATATTAGATTACTACAAGCACCTCAAAGGTTTCAAGCGTTTTAAGTTTAGTCATTAACTTACCTATTCTTGCGTTTCTTAGGCTTCTTCGTCGTGTCGGGTTCGGGACTCGGAGTATGAACAATGTTATACCGTCCGCTGGCTTCTTTATCGAGCGCGAGCTGTCGTTTCTTTTCTTGCGCTGCGTTCGAGCGCGCGACTTCCTCTTTCGCCTGTCGATCCGGATCGAAACTACTGCCGTCCACAAAATACTCCGAAATGCCGAACGCCTCGCGCAGTTTCGCGTTCTTTTCCTGTTGTGCCTCGGCCACTTGATGTGTTTCCGTCACACTGAAACAAAGCCCACACATAAATTATCCACCACCTCAATTTCACAATTACACCAATATCCGTTGGCATTTGAAGTGAATTATTACTCTAAAAAAGGATCGTACTCGGACTCGTTAACTTTAATATTGCAGCACACCATTTTGTACTATAATGCAGGATTTCACGTAAGAGACTAGAAAATATTGCACTTGAATGTCGCACAATTCAAACATTAACTCTTAGACCGTTCATTTCGAATAACTGCGGCGCATTCTGCATCGTGCGCGACTTGAATCGCGTTATTTTAGTTTTGTTTTAGTGATCGCGTCAACGCGCCGCGATACAATGCGCGTCAGTGCGCAGCACGCAGCCGACGCGCTCGCGCCGGTGCAAACAAATCGATAGCGCAGAACGAGGGGTGAAATAACCCCCGCGATCCGCACGATATGAATCACTCACTCACACTACTCACACATATCGTTACGTAACGTAACGCAGCGAATAGGCAGTGGATGACACGTAAACCCAGTTCTAAAAAGTGACATTTATATTTCAAACAAATCAAAACATAACCTATAACATTTCAAAAAAAAAGTTTACTGGCAATAAAAACATTAGTAACATATAATCATCAGGGAGCAGATGAATTGTGCGAAAGAAAATTTTTAGTTTAAGGTAAACCTAAAACCATCTCAGTTTTCGATTTTTTTGTGCAAAATATTCTTCACAAAAAAATTAACCTAACATAACCTAAATTGCAATAGTAGCATAGACAGACAACCAAAAACGTACCTAACATAACCAACCGAAACCACCGGCAATTGTTTGTTTATTTCAATTAAATGATGGTTAATTGTTAAATTACCTCACAACAGATCGCATCGCCTTCTTCGGCGGGCCAATCGCGCAGCTCTCGCTCGTCTGCTCGCAATGACAATGACAACAACACCTCGCTCGCTGCTGCAGCAGCGGGTTTTGTAATCGCTGCGCGACCACTTTTGGTCCCAACGCTTGGCAAAACGCGCCTCGCCACAATCGTTCGAAAATCACGCGGTCGTCCACCGACGCATAGCGACCGCGCGCGCCGGGGCCGGTCGAATGTTGCCCACCCCCAAAATACATGATTGAAAGAAAGACTTCCGCTGATTTCGAACAAGTTTTATGCCACAACTTTGCTTCACATTCGCTGCTATGCGACACAAATTATTAAATACTTTAAAACGTTTTTAAAAGACAATAGACAATTATTGATTATTATATCACGTAATTCTTGGAAGACTTCGTTTTCTGAAGAGTTATTTTACTTATTATTACATATACTTGATTAATATTTACTTGTTACTTGAGTTGTTTACTGGAAGACATTGTAATTTTGAAATGTTTGAGTTTATTATGCTCACATATTATAATCGGTGTTTCAATGAGTGATTTCGTTTGATTTTAATTTAATCGTTCTTATTCCACGGTGGAAAGTCGCCATCATCACGACGACGAACTGGCACTGAAACAACGCAACGCTCGCAATGTTTTGGCAAGGCGCGTGAAAAGTCGCGACGGTGGCGCTGGTGGCCGGCGCAAAACGGGGGCGGGCGCCGCCACATGCCGGTCGATAACGCGAAACGCAAACCGGAACTTCCGCCACTCGTGCGCGAGATCCACCCTTGTTACATAACGCGCGCGGGAAATTTAATCTGAGCCCCTCTCTTTGATTTACTTTCATCCAATCCACTTAATTTTCGTAAAATCTAACATCTTTATCTCAACCACTCAGCAATTTAAGACACTCACAATAAAATTAATTGGCAAATTGGACTTACCAAGGTCGTCCCCACTGATCCACAGGCTTCTCAAGTTTCCCTTCATGTGACATCAACATATTGCGATAATTGTTCACCTTATTTCTGATTGTTTCCTCTGAATATCTAGAGCAATCAGTACTGTTAGTTTTACTTGTTTTATATTACTAATATATGTTGTGAATGAATTCACTTACTCTTGTTCTTCAAGAATATCTTGAAACTCTGCACATTTTAGTTCTATTTTACGTTTCCGCTCATGATCCAAGATTTCCTTGTTTGGCTGCTTGTAAGTGGAGGCTTCTAATGCTGCCAGGTCCTCTTCAGTTCTGTATGTTTTCTCTTTCTCCTTGGGACGCACAAGGGCCCAGTTCCTTTGCACATGACCATTTGTGCCTGAACCACGAGCAGTGGCCAAACCAATGCCATTATACATACTTACTCTTTTAAATTATTCCTGTAAATAAAATATTATTTAAGTATAATGCAGATAAATGCACTAAATTATTTCTGCCACACTATTGATTTTTCCATAGGAAACTTGAAACGATATCTTGGAATCCATGCAATTGGCAGTAAAAATATCAATATTTTTCTAAACACTGGTGTTTTAGGGTTAGGAAGACTGGATTTGGTCGCCGTTCGAAGGCAAATTTAAGAGTATTTTTGTGTTTTCGCATACCTAACACATCAGAATGGCACAAACAAGCCGAAATAATAAATAGTCTTTGAAATAAACGCGAGCTAACGTTTATCCGCTAGTTTATTTCGTCGGTTCGTCGAGCACTTTGACAAGAGACGTCAAAATGTCAAAATTACGTGAGCGACCGAAGTGACGGCAGCGCCAAGGCGGGAAATTTGTACCGAAATTAATTTTCAACATCTCTTTTCAAATATTAAAAAATTATATTAAGATTGTTGATATGTTGATATATAATTTTTACACTAAATTAATCATTTGTAAAAAATATTTGAGTAATTATTTGTATAGAAAACAGATGGCGGCATTTAGAAACTATGACTATGAATAAATGAATTATAAAAAAATTCAAAAAAATCTCTTGAATAACATCTCGATAGTTTGTTACACATCGGTTCATACATTTCAATCAGATCGATCTACATAAAGATATGAATTCTATAAAAAAAATATTTGGATATGGTTGACCCGGTTGACCGTTTTTTCAGTCTAAGAGGCCTTTTGGAACCCGTACCAAAAGCACAAGGTTTCCCTGAAGTATGAAAGGTTGTTTAAATTAAAATTAGATTATTCCAAAATACGACATGCAATAAATATTTACCGGGACATTGTAGTCATTCGAATTGGAGTAACACAAAAAGCTAAAGCCCGGACACTGACAGTCAGCAACTTGAACCAAATTTGGCAAACTTGTACCAGGAACCCAATGTTTATGACATTGTGACGGAAACCGACGACGAGCAGATGCTCCGTGCCGATTTTTAAAACCTCAAAAAATTAAAAAATTTGCCAATATTAATATACCATCCAAAAGCTATTTAGCTTTTTGCTTATTATTTCCTAATATATTTGTTTCATTCCAACCAATTAACCGAGTTATAGGCAATTTGCCAATTTCAGAATTAAAATTCAGCACTTTGTTTTTTTAGTTTGCCGAGCAAGCAATACAAGCGATCCCAGTCATCCCAGTCTCTTAATTGCTCCCAATAAACTGATCTATTAAAATCCGGCTAAAAAAAACTAGGATGTACTCTGCCAATAAATGTGTCGAAAATTTTAACTTACACGATAATAATTTAACGAAAACCTTTGTTATTATTACAAAGTTAAACTATAAAATTATTAAATAAACTTAATTATCTATTACAATCATCGGGTTGAGAAACAATCCTTATCTGCTTGCGCTGTTTGAGGCCGAAAGATATTGCAACGATTCCCTCACATTCAGAATAAGTGCATTATGATGGCCCTAAACGTTCTTATGTGAATTTCCATGCGTTACAGAATTAGTCTAAGCTTAAAACAATTCATAAAGGTATAGAAATAACAAAATGTTAAAAATTAACATTTCAAAATAATGACACCCGACTCGATATAATAACTTAAAACTGAAAAAAACTGCACTTTTGCTCCACGCGACCGTCACTTTACCGATTATTGATCATAATAATTGCTGTGAGTAGACCGTTAATATTCTAAACAGTAGTCAATAAACATATAGAACATTTCGAGCCCTGAGCTAATGATTTAATATTTGGTTTATGTTAATGCACTCCTATTGCAAACACTGTTTATGAGTAGAAATTCTTCTGTATTATTTCTCTTTTAACTTCTAAATACTACTTTATTACTCCTATACCATTTCGTGTGACTTCTTCGACGGCTTAAAGAAGAGTCATCGTCATCATCAATTATGAGAGCATGGAGAGCAGTCGGCTCGCACCCACAGCAACCACGACTCGTCCACTTCATTGCGTAAGAGCTAGATGACGCTGGTATTTGCAAGTATGTAGAAATCATTAGATTATTGATTTCTTTAAAGAACTAAACGTATATTATTTTAAGAAGCAATTTTAAAACTACATTGGGTTTTGTTATTCTACAATTAATAAAGATGATAAAATCCGGTAGAGCAAACTGTTATAGATATGAGATAAATCCAGGAAGTAAATGTATTTTATTGAGTAGAGTAATAAGCAATGAGCGTTTCTTTCTTTATTGAATATTTATCTTGTATAATAACAAACAAAACAACAAGGTAATAAAATATATACGCTCCGCTATTGCAAACGCTCTCCTGCCACCACACCGTTTGTCCATTTTGTCAATGCCCCTTTGCCAAAAATCTGTTGAGAAGCTAAATTTGACTATCCTCATGTTTGAAGGTTACGAATCTTGGTGAATGAAAACGACAGTTTAGTTCAAACGCCCATTACATATTATTCGTCCCAATACTTAATATCCTAATACCTAGTTCTTAACAGTTAAAATATTAACAATCGTAAGAATTATATGCAATGATTGGCCAATTAAACGGTTATCATAGGAAAATATAGGACCTCAAGGTAAAAATCTGCTGAACAAAGAAAGACCTCCACGCTTATATTTATACCGCCATCACCATAGCTAGTTACTATTAAACATATTAAGCGCTTCATAATCTCCATTTAGCTGTTTGAATCACAATGTTATTCAATTTATTTTTGGTATAGAAACTGAACATTGATTACAATTGCAATTAGTACATTGTAATATATATTCTGCATATACTCATTGTTACAGAAAAACACTCACTTATGTTTATAACATCAAATGTCCAACTGATCGCAAACAGATTGTAAGAATCGCGTTAAATAATATTGCGCCAATATTGCGTCAATAATTTTTCGACACCTGATTATTATTCACATTAGATTCCAAGTGTAATTGCTGTGTGTGTGCTGTTCCAAGTGTTTGGCTGCAACAACTGAGTACAATACAAATATAAATTTATATATGCCTATAACAATAACATACTTATGATTAATAGCTCACTATCTGGTTGATTCAACAAAAAGTTTATAATACAATAAATATTACATAAATAGACAACATTAATCGCAGCGCAAATCATTACATGTCGCAATAATTTCTCGTATTCTTGTTTGATTTAAAGAAAATTGTTGATTTTCATAAACCAGTCAATGTGGTATTTCCTGGTTAAATGGGTTAAATTGTATTATTTGGTTGATTTCACTATATTACAACTGCGCCAGCTTCCGCGCGACTTTCCGGCAACTCTGGACACACGCTCCACATGTTCATGACTGGGTCATAGCACTCGACCGACGATATCGTATATTGTGTTCGATAAAAATCTTCCTTTGTTTCAGATCCGCCTATCACGTAGAGTAAACCATCGACGGCTGCTACTGCTGGCCGACTACGAGCGACTAGCATTTTAGGTACTGTCGTCCATTTATTCTACAATTGACAATGAAGATTACTTACCAAACATTCAAATTTAATTTTCTGTATTAATATTAAAATGATTGTTCAATATAATAAACACATTGAATATTAAAGAAACAGGTATGTGGTCTACACATAATTTGTTCCGTGCAAAATCAACATCTACAATTATTGGGTTGAGTAATAAGTCATGAGTTGCATAAAATTTGAACAAAGTGCACTATACCAATCAAGGCCTCAGTTTATCCTCAACAATACCGTTGACATTTGCTGATTTCTGGCAAAAGAACACCAACAAACTGGTTGAACGATAGCAGAAGTTAGTTCGCAATAGCGGTGAATAGACAATTGATTAAATTGTTATACTTTACAAAACGCTTTGTACTTAATCAAATACAATCAATTTTGTACGGACATTTTCTCACTTTTATTTAGAATGACGGAAAAAAGTAGACAATAATACAACAATTTTCTCAGACGGGAAAATGCTCATTACTTATTACGCAACTCAATGAATCATCTGTATTATTGTGGAATAATTTCAATTTGTGTAATAAATTCAAAGTAAAAGCTGTAAAGTTAACTAATACAATCATTAAATGTGCACAAAATGATATACTGCGTAAAAATGCTAGAGAACCATAATCATAACAAATGAAAATAAAAATTGCTTACCTTCTTGAACGAATATCGCTCGACAGAATTCAAAACTTGATTGCGATTATCTCCGCCAACAACGTACAAATAATCGTTCAATACAGCGACGCCCATTTGAGATCGCGCCAGGGACATCGGCGGCAATGAACGCCATTCCTCAGTCGCCGGATTGTAACTCAGAAGATCTTGAAGATATCGTTCGTTTTCGGAGCATCCTCCAACCATATAAATTAAACCTGCGACATTGCAAGTACCCAAACGTAATTGCATATTAATAACCAGTCGAAATTAAATTACCTTCGTAACTAACAACTCCCATACTAAATCTCGGCTGGGGTAGAGTGCCGACTAATGTCCACACATCTAACTTCGGATCGTAGCACTCGATCGAACCGTCGATACCATTGCCACTCCATCCTCCCATCGCATAAAGATAACCATTTAGTCCCGACAAACCGAACTCACAGCGCGGAACGATCATGGTGGCAATTTCGCCCCAGACGTTGTCCTTTGGATCGAAACATTCGCCGCACGCTAAACTATTTGATTCTTGTTCGCCGCCGACGACGTAGATTTGTCCATTTAACGAAGCTACACCTGGTACTATGCGGTTTACGGACATGTCTGGTGCTTTACACCAAATTCTATAAAACATAGATTATTTAATTGCACTTCAAATTATGTAAGAGAAGATACAAATTCTTCAACAATAACCAACTTTTAGTATTGTCCTTAGTCGAAACGACAATCTCTATGATTTTTCCGTAAATTGTCATGATGTCTATTAATGCAAGTTTTTATGTCTACTGCGACAGGAAGATTGTCTTGTCGCAACCGGACACCGACTGTGGTAGAACGCAGAAAGTGTTCCAATGTCTCATGCTATTAAGCGAGAGTGGTTGCCGGGCAAAGTTCACCTGGACAATTCGTGATTGGTAGTTGGTCTTGGCACCTGTGTCCGCAAAAGTGACTAATTTGAGTATACCATCCGATACAGGTGTGGCGATCGCTAAAGCCTTGAAGGTCGCGGTTTTTACCGAGCGAGAATTTTATACACAAACATCGTTGCACATTGTTTACGCTCAACAATTTACTCGCCACGAATCGACGAATGTGTATGCAGGCTAGCAAGGACATCACAGTGCAGTTTTTGCATTAGTTTGAGCCGAACTACCAACACATAATCATTAAATAAATTGGTTTCAACACAACAAGTCAGGAATATTTAAATATTTCAAAGTTCACGTGCGTCAGCACATTCACATTAAATTAACTTGTATATTTACGTGAAAAGTTTTTACAAGGCAAATAATTGTAATTTGAATGTGTACTAAATTATAAGGCTTTGGCCTTGTAAGTTAAAATAATTTAAAGTAACTAACTGTTGGAAAAGGAGATTTTATTGGGCAACCATACACACAATAAAAGTCCCACAATTATTTCATATAATTGCTGGATGAAGGGATTATCAAATTTGGTTTTCAATAGATATAGTATAGAACAAATTTTTGACTGTTGAGCTATCAATGAATAAGGGTGTTTTAATATATAAACCTCAAGTGTATGACATTGTTAAGACCGTTTAAAATTGACTAGGTGTTCCACTGAAAGTCGTCCCGCCCTATTACACACAGACATACGAATTACGATACCTACAAGGCGTTAAAAGATTAATGCGCCCCACCGAAGCCGTGTTTTGAGAGAGCAAACCGCGAGCTCCAAGCGAATAGAGCGTTACGATTGGTTCAGTTTAAAATAACCCACCGCAATTAAATATCAAAACGCCCATCGCGTAAACCGCCAAAGATGTGTTATTATGTTTATTTTGCGAACGATTGATTTGAGTTATATTTAGTTAAAGCATGTTAACTTACGAATTACTACTTCTTGATTCATGATAAAAATCGATGCTTTTTATTCTGCATATTTTCTTTATAATGTTATTAATATTCTTTTATATAACAGTGATATTCAATATTATTATGGTTACTTAATTTATGTAATTTGCAATTTAATCATTGTCCTTATGTTACTTGTTTTGAGTATTTTATAATTTGTAAATTATCCTATTATAAAACTTGTAGATGTACAATAATTTTATACATTGTACATTTTATTAACTTACGTTCATTATTGCAAGGATTTCTCTATTTTAATAAACGAATTGCATTAAATTAATGTTTAACGTACAATTTAAATTTGGTATTGTTAAATAAAATACTTCTAATTTGAATATGTAGCTGCGTAGACGTGACCTTCGAGCGAGAATGAGATGGTCGTATATTGACCTTTCGGGTCTATCAATGCTTTCCACGGTGAATTCTATGTTAGAATTTTTTTAATTATATTTTAAGAGACGTATAAATGCAAATTGCAAGTTGTTTGCGCACACTAGTGTTTCATATGCACATCGACTCACACCTAATTGCATCGGAACGATTTAACTACGTAAGTCAAGGTACTAAATTTAAAAGTATTTTACATCTGTCAAAACTCCTCGACACTGCTAGAGAGAACCATCGCCTGGCTCTCATGTTCTTTTTCCTTTATATGGATAATATTACTATTGACTTCCTAGCAAATATATTAACAGGCGTTTTGGTCAATAGTCAATATCATCGTTAAACCAACCGAACATTGACAATTATATTTGCCGGGTATACACCCTATTAAGGCATGTTTCGGAAAGACTACATTTGCAAATACATGCAAATTTTACCGTTCGTATTTTATCTGCCAAAATCATGCAAAATTACAATCCGCTTTTATTTCACGGCAGAAATTTGAAATAGCGAAGAATATCACTAAATATTGTTAAAAGTTATAACCGAATATGGATTGAAAACAGTACATATTAACACACGATCAATAGTTAGAACCGAATCAATACGAATTTTTTCAAACAAAAAACCGACCAAATCAACCAAATATTATCATAACACTTTGTTAATGTTCCTGATTATATATTAACCACTTAAAGAAAATAAAGAAACTCACCTTTTGAAAGTATCGAATCGTTGCACCGAGACATAATTATTCTCACAATTGCGATGGAAGTTCGGTTGCGGCTCGCGTTTAGAGCCACCTATTACGTAAATATCCTTCTTCGCGCACATCCTGGGTTTAACGTTCAATGGCACTAAACAACCCTTTCTAGTGGCCAGGTCCTCGTGTATAGATTTCAATGCGACCTTTAAACTGCTCTCGCCGCACGAAAGTATCGAGCGTTCGATTAGACCTAAAAATAAATAACGAAATAATCAGTTGATCGACTTATTGCTTAAAAAAATAGTACGTTAATAACTCACTTAGAGAAAGCAAAGGCAAACGAACATGTTTTAATATATCGAAAACGTATCGACGGCGCTGTATTGTATCTGTCGTCATCCATCGCAGCGCGGCTTGAAATACTTGAAACTCAGAGTCGACGCGAATGTATTCGGACGAGAGGAACTTGATTATTTGTTCTTTGGGCAGCTCGTAAATCTCCTTCTCGTTCATGACTTGGACAAAGTGCGCCTCGATGTATTGCAGGGATGCGTTTGATAACATCTTACAATTGTGTGCCTCAGCAAATCTTAAAATACAA
>JAODGE020019668.1:0-10275 GCA_027574965.2 Ecitophya simulans
GCACACACACAGACCCATTTTCCCCTTATTTCTCTCTCCTCATCCCTACCGGTCAGCGGCTTTCGAGAGAGAGGAAGGGAGAGAGAGACAGGTTTTCCTTTTTTTGTTAGCTGATACATATTGTTTACGGTTATAGTTGCTCCTACAGGGCGAGTGTCTTCTTTGTTTTGCTTTTACTGTTATTCATAATTGACCTTTCGTATTTGCTTTGGTTTCTTTCCCTCCCGTTTCTCTTTTTCTCTCACGGGATTAATTTGCTCATCTCCTCAGTGAGAACGCTTCCCCCCCCCCCCCCCCTCCCTCTACTACTGCTGTTCACGTCAGCGGGGGCAAAGCGCTCTGAACAGTACAAACGAGCAACAGGCAGTATTCCCCTTTTTAGTGCTCATTGATTTTCTTTTTTAGCTTTTGTGTGTGTTGCTACCTTTGCTCTCCATTGTGTGACACCTTTCTATTGTATATATATATATACATATACATATATATGTTTAAATGAGCGTGCAGGACACTTCTGCGGCCCAGCCATTGGAGGCGTTTCAGCTGCTTGTAGGTCCGGTTACTGAAGCAAATATCTTTGTGACTGCCCCGCCGGGCACCAGCATGGGTGGAGTTCCCCTGCCTGACCAGAAGCGGCGCTACATGGTTAGTTGTGTCCCACACCTCGCGGACCTTCCGCCCGTTCCCGAGCAGCGCGCCTGTCTCTCTCTTGATGCGTCGCTCACGCCCAGGAGTGAGGAGTCGGCGGAGGTGCTCGCCTCCAAACTGACACGCACAGCCGACGACTTCATTCAGAGACTGGCGGAGAGGAGGACGCAGCACGGCAGCCCCCTCTTCATCCGTAGTGACCGTCAAGGGAGGGGTAGCGGGTCCTCCAGCTTTGCTACTGCTGCCCCTGGCTCACCCACCGCCCACGCGCTGGCTCAGCGCAGCGAGGGCGTTGCTGCGGTGGCGCTGAGGGTGCTGGGCACGAACTACGTGACCCACTGCCCCATGCAAGGGGATGAGCTGGACAATGAAGGTGTGCGCATGGCCACCGACTTCATTCGACGCGCCATCGGTACAGACCCGCGGGCAGTAGTGTATGTGTATTCGGACACACCCTCCAGCGAAGCCAGCACATTGGCCATGTATTATCTCGTGAAGGAGAGAGGCGTCTCGTTGTCCGACGCCATGCGTGCCCTCCCCGCTGCGGCCCCGCGTGTGGCACACCTGCGCTGCCTGATGAGGTTGGGCACTGCCGGAAGTACGACTGATGCACCCGCATTCGCGGAGGAGTATCTGCGGCGCCGATTCCCTCAGTGCAGCACTGCAGTGGCTCGTATGGCGCTGGCCTCTTCTCATGGGGACCTGGTTGCGGCAGAGCGCGTCCTGAATAACCACGTACTCTTCACTGCGAGCACTGAGCGCACTAACAGGGCTCTACAGGCGAGTAGCCAGCTCCCACTCGACTTGAGCAGCACGACGCAAAGCATACTCTCCTCCGTCAATGGATCCTTCAGCACCCTGCATACCCCCGACACCCAGGATGGCGCGAGCGGTCCGGGCCGTGACAGCGGAGCCACAATCGACACCCCAGACAGGCTGTCACCCCGGCCCCTCGCGATGGTCTTACCGCTCGACTCCAGCCACTCCTCACTGGACTTCGCCCACCATGTGACCCTCGCCACCGTGGACGAGGACATGATCACGTTCTTGACAAAAGCGCTCGTGGATGGCGGTGTTTCAGCGACGGAGGCGGAGGTGCGCGAGAGTTACGTGCGCCACCGGCGCCGTAAGGATGCGGTGCTGCGTGAGTTCCTCGTGCCCCAGACCGACACGCAGGCGGAATACGGGCCGGAGCTGATAGGCAAACACTTGGCCTCATTCTCCTCCTTCCCCGCAACTCCCAAAGCACAGTTGAAGTACCAGTGGAACCGGGACTCTGTTTTTATGGACTCCCCAGCGCCTGTGTACCCTTCCTAGATGTCTGCGTAATGATGAACACAAGTCTAGGCCTTTGTTCGAGAAGCTCAGCTCCATTACTTACAACCCCCTCCCACCTTTCACCTTCTCCCTTCCATCATTGCACTGCATCCAGGAGGAGGTGCGGTAAACATAGTCGGAGTACATGTGACAGCTTCTTTTGCTTTCATATGTTTCACGCGTGTGTGTGTGTGTGTTTCTTTGATACGTGTTGTTGAGAACTGTTGTTCACCCCTGGGGAGAGCAGGGAGGGAGGGGGGAGGAGGGCGAAGGGTCGCTTGGTTCTGAGAGCGAGCCCCTCTCCCACCCCTTGCCTCTGCTCTCTCTACAATCACCGATACGCCCTCCACTATATAGATACAAACTGGAAACTGTTGTTCTCTCTCGCTCATAACCAATAGAAGGAAACGTATATATATATATATATATACATATATGTCTCCAGATCAGAATATGCTATGATCCTCTTAGAGTATTTTTCCCCCACCTTTATCCCTGTTTGGTCTTGCAGTGTTGTGATGCGCTTCTGTGCACGCGCATACAACATGCGCGTGCACAGAAGCGTGATGCGCAAGGCCACATTTAGGAGATCCACAACAACTGCTACGCTGTCGGTGAGACAACGAGTGGAAGCTGTGCAGCTGGTGAGAGTACGTCCTTCTTCCCTCTCATACGTAGATGTGAATAACGAGAGAAAATGGAGTTTGTGGCTATACCAGTAACTTGTCATTCCATCGTTACTTACTTGTTCATCTCATCTGTACAGAAGGCAAACAATCGTGAGTATCACTTTAGTCAGTTGACCCACTTCCCTTCTACTTGATGTGCATGCGCGCCACGCTCTTGGCGCCTCTCTGCACCTCTATCGCCATTGTGCCCGGTGCTCTGGTGGTGGAATTGGAGGGTGCATACATATATCATGCTGACGGCGCTTCTTAAAAATAGCAATAAGCACCTGATCACGAGGCCCATTTTACCTCCTTTTGTGGTTACCCTTTCTTACATCCGAACGTTTTCCCTCTATTTTCTTTTTGTTGAACTCTGTGTGAAGTGGCTCCGAACTGAAAAGATTAGGCATTTCGTTTCTGTATCTCCGTGTTGTGTGTACTGCCACTGACACGTCCACATTTTTTAAATAAAAAAGGCCTGCACGCATACAGACACACGTACACTCCCTAACGTTTCCTCTCCCAATCCAAATGATCAACGAGTTCAATGGCGGACGCAAGCGCGTGTTCGTTGTTAGTCCACAGAAGGGTGGGGCTTTGGAGATCAAGGCAGATGTGCATGCTACTACATTCTACAGTCACTCTGAGTCTGGACAGGGCAGTGAAACTTGGGGGGAGGACGCGTCTCACGTGGCTCTCCGCCGTTCACTGGAGCGCGCGCTCCTTCCTCAGGGCTTCCCGAATGTCGTCACTCCAGACATCCTCCCGGTTGCACGCTGGGAAGCGGCGGAGGCACTCTTCAGCAGCGCCACGTCTACAATCGCCTCCCGCGAGCTGCTACTCCGCGCTGGGGTCAGTGTGGGAGGAGTGGTCACCGCTGCCGCCTCTGTGGCGACGTGGAGTGCGCTGGAAGGCGCGCGTCTAGTCGGAGCAGTTGTTGGGGCCACACAGCTCTCAGATGCACTAGAGCCACGGGCCAAGTCGTGGTCCCTGCTGGCAAACATCAGTTCGAGCGTGGCGCTGTGGCTGCGGGTGTGTACACTGTGTCTACCCTGCTCACAACAGCGCAGAGGCGCGACGATGTGGGCGGCAAGCGCCGCCACACTCGCAGAGGCAGTGCTGTCAGTGGCGGGCACTGGGGCCGATGTGGCAATGAAGCAGCACTTAGTGAGGGCGGGCGGCTTCGGTATCGTTGATGTGGTTGCCAAGGCGGAGTTGCGTAGGAAGCTGTCTTCCCTTGTTGGACTTATCGTGGGGCTGTGGACCGGGCTGCTCCTTCCTGAGTACTCCACACCGCTCACGCTCCTCCTCACCTGCGCTGGGCTGCTACTGCGGACGTGCTGCAAGTACATGAGTGTTCGCCGCACCATCATCACGCAACTCAACGCCGCACGTCTTGAGTGGTGCCTGAAACGTTTCCACCGTCAGAAGGCCGCTGCCGCGCCGGTTGATGTCAGTCTTCGCAGCGCCAACAATGCGGAGTGGCTGCTGTTCCCGCGGTGCATGGCCATGAAGGGGCCACGCGTGAACATTCGCTTCGGTGTTTCCATCTATGAGGTGCTCGATTTGTACCCCTCTCTCAGCGGGCGCGCAAAGCAGGACGTCGCCTTTGGCGTTGGCGAGTGCCTCACTGTGAGCGGCCTCGCGCTACTGTACGACGAGCCACGGAATTGCTACTACGTTCTGCACCCCGAGTCCATTGGACCTGACGGTTGTCCGAGCAGTTGGAGTGGATACAGGCCGGATGCTGTGGCGGCGGTGGAGATGGCCCGCTATGCAGCAGCAGCGGTGGGAGCAGCAGCCGACGCCCCCGCGGAGCTGGCACTGCGACAGGTGTGGGCGTACTTCTACGCTTACGCTCACCAGCAGGCGCGACAGCGGGTTGGCAAGGGCGCCGTGAGACGCACATACGCTGTGGAGATGTCGCCTCTGGTGGTTGTGCGAGCACTGAGCGCCGACGGCGTGTTGGACCTAACCGAGCAGGAGGGCACCGCTCGCAAAGAGGATGCCGAGGACGCGCTGAATGCATCCTTCCAGAGCTTTGTGGAGGCCCTGACTGTCGCTGGATGGGATCTGTCGCGGCTGTTGGTCACGGATGAAGGCTGGACGATGGTGCTGCATTACCTCTAGATATCACTCTGCAGCCAATGACAGAGAGTGGGGAATGAGTTAATAACCCGTCACGTATGCCTCTCTGTGCGCACGATTATGGCTTCTGCTCCCCCTCCCTCTCTCCCACTGGGGTCAGGAGCGTAGCTGCTGAGGCTGTGTCAGTGTTAGTATTACTTCTTCTCCCAGTTGCCGCCCCACTAGCTCTCCGCCCCTATTACCCTGTGCGCTCACGTGATGTGTGTGTGGAGCTGAAATGGTCTGCTCATCTATCTATCTATTTATTTTTACCGTCCAGGTGTGCGGTGCTGTAGACCTTATCTACTCGGTAAAGAGAGGGGGGGGGGAACAAATGGGCAAATATCGCCAGTAAAGGGTTACAAACCTACTGGAGCCACATACAAGCATATATATATATATTGTTATGTGCTTCATACCCCTTCCTCCCTCTTCACCGCTCACTCGCCATTTTTTGTCATTTTATTCGATTATATTTATATCATGCTTTCCTTTCGCGTCGGTGGAACAGAATGGTCGATGAGTCAACGTATACGTCCATGACTTGTTAGTGTTGCACCCTGTGTTTCGGTGATTCATGCTTATCATCAAAAGAGAGAGAAGACAGTAATAGGAATGACAATGAAGAAGTTGCCTATACTCACTTTACTCCTTGCACTCAGGAGGAGTTGTGTCTGACGGGAGTACGTGCGCACTCCCCAGTGTCCTTCCCATGATACAGAAGACCTCATCCCTTATGCTTCCTTCTCTCTATATATATATATAATAAAAGAAGGACATATCCATTACAGCCCCGCAGTTATCTCTCCCCCCCCTCCATGTCTCTGTGCAAGTGTGGTGCGTCATTTGCGTTCTGTCCTTGTTGTGGGAGGCCATTACCCAGCGATGGGGGCAGCTGGAGGTCACTCCGTGAGACCACGAAGAACGCACCGAGGACCACGGTCAGGGCAGCAGCCGCTGCGTCAGCACTGGCAAAGGCGACGGAGGGGCATTTGCTGGCGACTGTGGAGGGGGTCAGTGGGCTGCCGCAGTGCGCAGTCTCGGGTTTCGAAGTCTACTGCGCGGCACGGCGCGGTGCGGTCGCCGCTGACAACATTAGCGACTGCACAGATGCAGATCACTGCCGTCGACTGGCACAGCAGTGGCTGGTGGCTGACGCCAACATAAGGCAGGCGTGTGAGGATCGTGCGACAGAGTGGAATGCCCAGTTTGTGACTTCCCTCTCCGCCGCCGCGACCACCCCGCCGCCCCTCACTGCCGGACCAATCACTATCCAGTCCACAGGCGCCAAGAAGAAACCCTCCTCGAAGGCCAAGTCGAGTTTTCGTTTATTCACAGAGAGAAACAAGGGCACGTATGTTACGGTGGCGCAGCAGCGCGCGGCGTGGAATGCAATGAGCGACAGTGAGAAGGCACCATACGATGCCAAGGCGGCGGAGCTGCGCACGAAGGGCTGCCTCCTCTATCAGCAGCAGGTAGCTGTGTGACTCACGCGAATGCGAGCTCGGCGCACTGTCGAGAGGGATAGAACAAAAAAAATGGTTTACTTCATGGCTGTACACACACAGAAATCCCACGGCGTATGTGTATGTATATATATATATATATCCTATCAAATCACATTAGGTGTAGACATATATACTGACGCCAGTGCGTTTGTGGTGCTTCCAAACAGACAGGAGGACACCCTTCGAACGAGCACCCCTCTCCCACAGAAACAACAGGTGCGCCGCTCCGTTGTCAGGGGGTCTTTTCTTTCTGCGTGCTATACTGTAGCGGTACACACACACAGACACACAGCCCCCGGGTCGGGGCAGAGCGTTTGGCCTGCAATGCGCACAGCCTTACATGACTGCTTATCCATCAGACAAAACAACAACAACACAGAATACAAGCCTCCAATGAACCGATGTGCGTGGAACATAGAAAAAAAACATGTGTTGCATGGTACACAGTAATGAACTTGAGAATCACCCCCGCTTGCTGATGAAGTAGAGCAACAACGATGTTGATTATAGCTATTACTCGTTGTGCTGTGATGGGTCAATCATTTTCTCTTCTCTTTTTACGTCCACTCTTAAAGCAACACACACACGCGCGCAGAGAGAGATCTGCTGTTACAGCGCAGGCATACAGTGGTGTCGTTCAGAGGAACCCCCCCCCCTCTGCACCCCTTCTTATAGGAGGTGTCGGAAGAAGGTAGCTTTGGGTCTGGAGTCCCGCGCTCACACACACGCACACGGTTACCTACCTGTGGAATCTAAGTGAGGTGCCACATCTAGTTTTTATTTTTATTAGGTACCCCCTCTGTTCGTTTTCTCTCTCCTTCTCTGTACCATTCATCAAGTCGTACACCCTCCCCCCCTCTCATCATATCTAAACCATAACCGCACGCGCTTTTAGATAAAGTCTGATCGACGGTCTGCACTAGTGAGATCAGACAGTGGCAGCAATGCAACAGCCACAGCCCACATCCGGGGCCTCCCCTCCTGCTCCTGCCACCGCGGCGCTGTGCCCTGCGCACCGACAGCACAATGACCAGTCGCGGTTTTATTTCGTAGTGTTCCCATGTAATAACTCACCCATCTTTCACTCGAACCGCATTCCTGCAGCACCAAGCGACAGCGTAGCGGCAACCGTCAGCACTGGTGCGGCGGCGGCGAGCATCAAGGACGTGTGTAGGAGGTGTGAGGAATACTGGGAGCATGTTGGTGGTTTCACTCCCCCCACCGCCACGGCCGCACACACCCACCGCTACCCTGCGCCTCCCGCACCAGATCAGGTCATTGCACCACCAGTGGGGGACCAGCGGGGCGTGAGGTGGCTGGTGACAGAAGAGGTACCCCAGCAAGTGCTGCATAACATTGCATTTCCTTCCGCCTTCAGTAGCAGCTCGCGTGGCCCCGCAATGCCGCCACTCCGAACGCCTGGCGCCACGCGCATGCCTTCCCCGACTGAGCAGCCGCTCACCACCTCGCCGGATACCACGATAGAAGGGCTGGTGACTGGGCGAGGTGGACAGGGAGGCGCCGGAGCCACCCCCGAGGGCCCTGCTTGGAATATGTGTCTGGAGGATGTGAGGGCGGCCAACGGCGACCTGCGCTGTCACAGAATAATTGTGACGACGAACTTCGCCGCGGTTGTCGCCTCACACTCCGGTGTGATGCACTCCATGCAAACCATCAACACGGCGGTGGGGCTTATTATCACATGTCCGCCCTCTGGTCACCACTACCGCTTCCTGCTCGGGCACTTCGGCGTGGTTCGCTCCATGTTGCACCGAGCCCTGCATTTTGGCATGCGTGCGATGGTCCGCTTCTATCAGTGCATGGCGATATCCAAGGGCGGCAGTCCCCATGTACTGCTCAAGTCCATTTCAGCCCAGCTGGAGCGTCACGAGGATGCGTTGTACACATACACTGTTCTCAAGCAGGAGCTGACCAACGCGCTCGCGCTGCGCTCCCCATTCCCACCTCTCTCCAGTCGAACGAGCGCCACTGCTATGGCGGTGCTGCGACTCCCTGGGGAGCGACCGCGAGGCCACGACCACCGATCACCCGCCGCATCCTCTGCTTTCACGTGCAGTGTCCACAGCGCCCTCTCTGCTGCCCTCAGCAGTCTCTCCCTTTTCGGCGAACACTTTACGAGCGCGCTGGTTGCTGGCCTCTTGTCGCTGCGCGATGGCGGCAGTTCGGCGGCCACTGCCGCCGCGGACCCCTACGCCTCGTACTGGGCCCAGCTGCAGCGGGAGCAAGAGCAGCTGGAGGGGGCCGAGCGAGGGCGCGGCAGTACGGGCGAGGAGGAGGGGGGGCTGACGGTGGCAAGCAGCGCGCGATGTTACGGCCCCACTGGCACCAGCCCCCCGCCGCGACTCGGTGGGCTTGTCGACACTGATGGAAGCGGTTCTTCACACCGCCGTGCATCCCCACTGCCACGTGCACCAGCGCTACAGCAGCAGAAGGGCTGCCACCCTTCCCCGGCGGCGGTGTCGCCGCTCACCGCCCCAAAGGGCGACAGCGACGCGAGAGACCGCTGCCTTCTCAGCGCGCGGCGCTGTGGACGCGTGGTGTTGTTTACAACAGACGCCGTCATGGCGAAGCGCATCCTCACTGTTGCCACCTTCTTCCTGGGCGTGCGTGGCGGCAGGAACAACTCCGCGGCAGTGGGACGCGGGGCTGACAGCGGTGGCGTGACCGGTCTGCAGGAGGCCTATCAGACTGCTTATGCGGCGCAGGTGGAGTCCTGCACGTATGCGAGCGTTCCAGTGCAGTGGGTGGCGGAGGAGTATTCGGAAGAGCGGTTGGCACAGTTGCTCAACCCCTACAGTCCTGAAAATGCGCTCTTGATCCTGGCACCGCGGAACTATCTCTGCGAACGTCTGTTGCTGAGGAAAGAGCTGCGATCCTCCTCTCTGCACATCGAGCAGCGCGCTGGACAGGGAGTGGTGTCCGCCTTAGGTGCCACCGAGCCATTCACCTGTGCGGTGGAGAAGCGCGAGGCCATGCAGCCTAATCCGATAATCTCCACTATACTGGTAGAAACACTGCGCATGCAGCGAGATTGCGGTGGCGCTGTGGTGCCGGTTGCTGCGATACTGGAGGATTTCGTGCGATGGCTCGATCTGCAGTGCGTCACGTGGCAACTCATGGGTGATGGTGGCCGTCGTGACGAGCGACCCGCGGCACCACCCTCAGCCCCAGTAAGCAGCTCCTCACGAGCACGCTCAATGCAGAGTTTGCTGCAATCCTTCTTTTCACTGGGCCGGCCATCGGATGATGCATACGCTGCGTGTACTACAAAGATGAACTCTGCGCAGCGTCGCATGTTCCCTGGGAACGATGGTGGCGCGAGGGTCATATGGCCACGCATTAAACCCGTGCAGTGCAGCAGTGACAGTTCATGCCAACTCTTCTCGATGCTATCTGAGGGCGCGGCAGGCAGCCATGCAGTTAACCAGTGCACGGGTGGGAGATGGACTGCTTGAGGCTCTCCAGAACGAGCGAGAGGTTACTTTTACTATTATTATTTGGACGTCCACCGCGCCTTATTAATATATATATATATATATAAGTATAGATTAATTTTATTTATTGTATTATTGTTACTTTATCAGTTGTTGTCATATTAACTTCTTATTTGCTCTCCCACACGAGCGTAACTATTAGAGGATGCGCGTGCCTCTCAGTTGCCCGCACTCCCACCCTACTGCTTCTTCATCGTTCGGTAGCATGAACGGGTGCATACATACGTATTTATATTTATATACAATTAAAAGTCATGATTAGTGTAAGGAGCGTAAGATAAAATGAAAATACAATCAGCGACCGATGTGTACGTTCGTGGATGTGTAAAATGCAGATATGGCGTGGTTGTCCCAGTCGTTTTTGTACTTCCTGTGTTTATCTGGATGGACGCCACCCGCCTCTCGCCCGCCCCTCCCTGCCCCCCTCCCCCCGCTTCCCTCCCTCTCCTCCCCCCTCCGCCCCGCTCCCACCCCCACTCGCTTCGCTCAGATTCC